>APFE031609037.1:194417-249262 GCA_000404065.3 Pinus taeda
CTTGCAACATACATGTTTGATTGATCGTCAAGGTTGCACAATTTCCATCAAGAGGTCGGGAGACTAACTACCAAAACTACACAAGGCACAGTCTGGGTTGTCAGGAGGCTGATTGACTGTTGGAACTGCGCAATGCATAGTCTAGCCTGACCTTCTGAGGACTGAAATTGCATAATGCGCAATTTCAGTTAGCAGTGACATGCAACCAACAAACTGCATTACGCAATTTCTAGGGCCAATAGGACACTACCTCCAAGAATTGCACAATGCAAGCCTACAGGTCAATGTTGGGCTAGAATTGCATAATTTCTGGAGGGAAGGTAAAGCCTTTGCTTCTGAAAATGAGCAGTGCTAGCCAGGCAAGGCACGGTCCGGGCCAAGGCAGCCCAGACCAGCGAAGGGGCAACTGAAAACATGAGAATTCTGAATGCGTGATGAGATGAGTGCAAACAAGAGTGAATGATTATACATGCAAACAACAAGTGCAGGATTCAGAAAATGGGAAAGCATGCATGTTTGTGAAGCAAGTCACTGCAACAGCAACAATTCGTGCAAAAAAATGCCATGCATGCGACAACAGTTAGATGCGAACTAAAACTGAAACGGTGCTTCTACAAGCTAACATACATAAAAACGACAACATGTGTTCACTGAAATCAAGCAGACAACAATCACACAAAGCGAAACACAAAAAGCGACAAAAACACAACGCAAGACACGCAAAGCGGGCTTACCCCAAAATAGCTGAGTTGAATGTGCCGACAACTCCTAGAAACAATTTGGGATGTCAGAGCTACAAGGTCGATGTGAGGAATGAGCTCTGTAGCATTCGGTGGATGAGTTTTGATTAAATGAAGGTTGTGACGTGCATGCCATGAATCTAGGAAAAGAAACACTTAGCAAGAGGTTTCTGAAATGATCCTTGCATGTAACCTTCAGCTGTTAAAAATAGATCCCTAAGGGAACCAGTCAACCTAAAGGCACATACATTGGTCTGCGATCTTGGGATGAAAATATGCACAGTTTCTGGGCTCAGTAGAGATGGTTGTCCTAGTTGTATTGCGCAATTTATGAGAGGAATAGGTGACGGTCTCCTAGGATTGCATAATTTTTGCACTGAGCAGCTGTCCTGGGTCAGACCTCGCAATTTTCTCAAGGAATCTTGTTTGATTGTATTACGTAATTTCTGAGCCCAGTAGGTTGCCTCGATATATTTGCGCAATTTCTGCTAGCTGTTGGGCTGGCTGTCCCAAAGCGATTGCGCAATTTCTGAGCACAGCAGATGACTGTTGCCTAGAATTGTGCAATTTCTTTGTTGAGCAGCTGTCCTGGGATGAAGTGCGCAATTTTTGAGAGGAAGACTATCAGGAATAATTGTGCAATTTTGGAGCCCATCTTGGTGTCCAGCTAGGTTGGTGTAATTTTTGGAGGGAAGGCTGGTTCTCCTCCAGAATTGCACAATTCCCAGAGGGAGCTGCTCAACCAGCCACTGAGACTAAGTCCAGAAAGTAGCCTATGAAGGGGGTGAAACAAACTCACATGCACCGACTGCCGAGACTTTATGAAATAGCTGAGGCTGATGTGCTTAACAATGCAAGACATGTTGCTGAGGATGGTCGGTAGGGAGGCTCCAAAATGTATCTAAGGCAAAATTTTGGAGGGTGGTTGTAGTCACTACAACACCTTCGCATGATGTAACTAGGTATCAAGGATTTTGAGAAACATTTGGTACTCAAGTGCTGCAAATATCTACACAAGTACATTTGTTGGACACCTAATCCTCAATGGGTTAGTGTGGAAGCTGAATGGACAAAGTAGTCCAAGAGACCTTGGGATGTGAAACCCAACGGTCACCACATGTACTATAAATGTATATCTCTTGTTAATAAAAATTGTACTCTCCTGATTATCTTTCATATTGTCCTTGCTGCCCATGTGTGTTTAACAAATATATATGTAATAGATATCTTTCTTTGTATCATAAACACATACACATCAATGATGACATGTATATTTTAAAATTACTTTCATGGTTAAAAAGACAAAATATGGGTAAATACTGGACAATAACTATTATATTTTAGAATTATATAATTTTAATTAAGGACTCTCTCTCTCTCTCTCTCTATATATTATATATATATATAACATGGATTTTTTACTTTTTATTTTTTAAATTGGAAAGGGTATTTGTATCATATAATTCTCCCACAAATACATTAGACATTATAGAGTTAATTCATCAAAATTTTCTATTTGTTTTCTCCTTTCCAATAGGAATACATGTTCCCCCCCTCCCAAGCAAAAATTGTAATTTCCATTAACGAAGATCAAAATTACATGTTGTAGATGTCTGTGAAGGCATATAAGATAAAACGTATTCAAAATGCAGGGTGTCAAGGAGTTCAAAGACTAACTAACTATGTGTGTGTTCCTAAAAAAAAATACATTACAAAACATATGTAAATAAAAGGCATTTTATTAATGCCACTGCACATGAGAATCGTATACTGAGAACCAACCCATCTGTAAAAAATCAAAACCGCTACAACAAGAACAAAAGAGTGTCAAAGGCATTATATCCATGCCATTATATATGAGAGCCAAAGTTGTGAGCGAAACCACCTGAATATATCAAAAAATTGTTGCTGAAAGTAAAAAAGATGACCATATATGGAAGCCGCAAAAATGCATCTGAGTGAGAAAAATCATGCCCGCTTATCGTTGGCCAGTATACCATCTATGAAGGGATGATGGTAGAACTCATAAAAAACACCGTTCACATGCTCGGAAATCTTCCATGAAACCCAAGCCTGCTGCGAGCCTTCCTTGGAAAGAGCACAAACAACGGAATTTCATTCCCTGTAGATATGTTGACATGAAATGAGATCAAAATTCCTTTTTATCAAAAGGATTTCATCAAGAATAGACTTGAGTGTGTGCACATGACAAACAGAGGATTCATTAAACCAATTGATGACCACACGAGAATAGAAAAAACTTGTAACTGCTAACACCCTTTTTCTAATGCAAAAAGAAGAAGTTTCAGGCTTAAGAGCTCAACATAGTTATTTTATCCATGATCCAATATACTTTTTAAACTAAAGGAATGGTTTTCAAAAAGGAAAAGGATTGCACCTCCACCACATGATCCATCCCTTTGAGATGAACCATTGAAATAGGCCTAAGGTCGAGACCTATCAATTTGTTCTTCTTTGATCTTAAGAGATCAAGGCATCACCTCATCTTCCAAAATCATATCATAAATTGCAACAACTTGACCAATAATGCAATCAGGACATAAAGATTTATCCTGGTAAATGAGATTATTTATGCTAATCCAAATACCCCAACTAATCAAAGGGGGGAGATTCCTCAATTTTAGAGGAGAAACCAAACACCACTAGATGTTCCAAACAACGTTATAAGAAATACCCTGCCACTGTAAACCCACTGAGAGAGTTGCAGTCACCGAGATCCAAATCTGCCTTAAATAATTACATTCCAAAAAAAGGTGATCAGTCGATTCCTCTATTGCCTTAAAAAGAGGACACCAACTGGGCCCTGCAAAGCTGCGCGTTTTGAGATTATCTCATGTTGGGACTTTGATTTCTAGCAAGCACTATTGAAATAAATGAGATTTTGTCGGGCATCCCAATTTCCATAAAGGCTTCCACCACCAAGCTAGCTCCCTAGGCTCCTTATCACCAAAAATATGTGTATATCCCTCCTTTGGAGAATAAACCCTAGATGAGGAATGTATCCACTGCAATTCATCCTCTTCCTCCTAAATTCTGACATGAGATATATTAAGAGCTAAAGTATAGTCTTTCCAAACTTGGTGCCAAGCAACATGGAGATTCAATGCTTGAGGAGACAACCATCCTTTAGCCCATATTGAGGAGGTCTTCGGATCGACCACCTGATTCAAATTTCTTTTACCCTAAGCAGTAAGGAGCCCAATAAGCTCTTAAGGCAACCAAAAACAATCTCCACAACCTGACCAGGGATCTTGACCAATTTTTACTCACACCCCAAAACCAACTTTCCATTCCAAACCACTTTTGATAATAGGAAAAGAGTCAATCACTACTTTCCATACAACTGATATATTGGATTTACACTTGATGATTCTTTTGGTCCAGTCCTCTAGGGAACAAGCAAAAATGTATTTCTTGTAATCAACCTCTGTCCATAAATTGTTTGGGGAAATTAGCCTCCATCCCACCTTCCGTGCAAGCGCCTCAGAAAACCCAAAAAGATTCTTCAAACCCCAACCTCCCCATTTCTTGGGCAAGGCAATCTTTTCCCAACTTACCCAAGAGAAAATCCTCCCATTCCTAATGACCCTTCCACAAGAATCTACAACAACTCTTTCAAACCGAATTTAAGATCCCTTTAGGAATCTAGGACAAAGACATCCAGAAAACTGGAATCACCTCCAGAATTTTTTTTTTGAGAAACAATTTACAAGCATAGGATAAAAATTTGAAACTCCAAACTTTTAGACACTTCTAAATCTTTTCCAACAACCATAACCAATATGTATTTCTGTAGTTATTTGGCTTTAAATGGAACCCCAAATATTTAAGCCCTTCCTCAAAAGCCAAACTTCTGAAGGGGAACTGAGATTGTGCAAAAACGATTTCTTCCCTATAGTAACCAAAGTCAAGAGGGATGATTTGTTTGTATTGACTTCCATCCCAGTAGCAAGATTTTTAATTGTTGTTGAATCTCTGCGTGAACCATCGCTAGGAAGAAACACATCGTCCGTGAAAAGAAGGTGAGATAGATAGCATCATCTGCCACCATCACCCCTTTTAGGCCTCCTCTTCTTTTTGCCTCTCCTATAATCTTACTTAACCCTTCAACAATCAATAAAAACAACCAAGGGGAAAGGGGAGACCCTTGTCAAAGGCCTCTTTCAGCATGAAAGAACTCTGAAGCAGAACCATTTATTAAAACAACAAATGAAACAAAATAGATACAACCCAATTAATGAATTTAGTATCAAAGCCAAGATCAGTAAACAACATCTTGATATATAACTAACCAGCTCTGTCATATGCCTTAGAAAGGTCAATTTGAAAACCATACCTTTGGATTTTTTAGTCTTCAAACTATGCAAGGCTTCCAGTGCAACCCTTGTAGCTTCATGAATTTTCCTGCCTTCCACAAAGGTAAATTATTCCTTCGAAATAAACTGCGATAATATTGGCTTCAAACAATTTGCAATTATCTTTGCTATAATTTTGTAGACATTGTTGCATAAGGAAATCAACCTCAATTCTTCAAAAGAGTCGAGGGAATCATTCTTTGGAGTGAGGGAAATAAATGTTGATTTAAAAGCATAATACATATTGCATGTCCTTCTACATTCTTCAATCACCTTAAGAAGATCACAACCCACCATATCAAAAAAACCAATAAAAAATTCAACAGGCAAGCCATCAGGATTTGGGCTCTTATCTCTTTTAAAACTATGCAGAACCTTCCCCAACTCTGCTTCCAATATTGGAGACATAAAATCCCTATTTACATCTTCATCTACATATCTAGGAAAAAGGTGGGTCATGTGAATAATTTCAGCCAAGGAGGCTTCCTTAGCGGCTCTAAACCATGAGTGAAAGTGATTTACTCCCATCCTGGCGAGGTCCTTAAAGGATGAGATTTTGTTGCCATTATGGTCTTCTAACTCCCCTGTAGTATTAACTACCTGCCTACCTTTTGCAAAATTTTGGAAGAATTTTTTGTTATCATCTCCCACTTGCAACCAAATAACTCTACTCTTTAACCTCCAAGATTCTTCCCTTTCTTCCAAAATCCTTATTTTGGAAGCTTCTAGCTGAATAATTTTATGCTTTGAATCATTTGACTAATACCCCTCCCACTTGGATCTTCTAACTGATCCAATTCACTATCAATCTTTTTGAGAGCCTCCTCATCCTATCGGGTTTTTTCCTTTGCCCAAACCATAGCGGCTTTTTTAAGAATATTTAAGTTATCTGCGAATTGGGTCGCACGCGATTTTCCATACTCCTAAGTATAGTGTTTCTCGTGCTCTCCAACCAAGAATTTATAGGCCTCGTACTGTAGCGAGACAAAATTAAATTTAAATGGAGCCCTTGGATTCCTGAAGATACCCCTCCACTCCAAAAAAATGGAATGATGATCAAAACCACCTTAGTACCAACCCATTGACGAAAAAGAGGGATAGAGGCCAAGAGAGCAAATTTTATCAAAAACTGGTCAATTCTTCGAGCAACCATAGCATCTCCCACCCTTCTATTGTGCCACATTGGGCATCACTTAACTATATCCACATCAAGAAAGCCACGAGACTCAATCATCCGAGAAAATAAATCAGAGAGGGAATCTGCATGGGCATGAAGACCCCAAATCTTTGATAGGCCCATCGAAAAATTTAGGTCTCTTTCCAGAATTAAATTTTCAACCCTCATAAAATCCCAACCCATAACAGATTCCCAAAAATGCACTCTATCATGATAGGGACCATACACATTAACCATGTGAGAACACTTCCAAATTCTTTAGAAAAAATATTAGCTGCTAGAACTCCCTCACATCCCCAAGAACTAAGAGCCTTTACAATCTTTTGATTTAGACCCATGGCCAAACCTCCAAAACTACCCTTTGCATCATTAGTTAGAAAGCACCATCCAGGGAACAATATTTGCAACATCTTTAAGATGTCATAACACAACACAAAAGTTTTTTGAAGAAATATAACATCCAATTGACTCAACGAGACCAATTGCTTCAAGGCTAGATGCTTAGAGGAGCTAACCAACCCTCAAACATTGAATGATAGGCACTTCATCTATGACATTTACAGGGGCGTTCACTGCTTTAAGAACCCCTACGAAAGAGTGTTGTTTTCCAACAACTTATCTTGATTGACCTGTACTTTAGCTTTTGAAATATTAGACTTATGCCCATGTGGAATTTTGAAAAATTTAGAGGGAGACAAAGGACCCTGAAATCTTCCTAAGGATTCCTAAGGCAAAAGGGACCTAGATTTGTACCTCAAATTGTAACAGGATCCGCCTTCGAGTCAAGAGGAAGAATCATCTAATAATGCAAGAGAAGGAAAAGGGACCGGGCAACACGAAGACTTAGATACAACCGGACAAGGGATAGGACATAGACCTCTAGAAGGGCCCAAAGATGTAGATGAAATAGAAACCATAGAGCTTGCAACATTAAAAAAAAAAAATTAGGATAGAGGGGGAGAATGAGAGGAAGTACTTGAATAATTGAAGACACCGCACTAACAGACAACCTCACAGAGAAGGATGGAGCAACCCTAGAACCAAACAACACCCGAACTTCATTAACGAGGCGATGGGCATCTAGAGGCTCCTGAGATCCTCCTTTGGAAGGTGTTGTTGAAGAATCCCCTTCCCTCATCCTATCACCAAAAAAACATATGCCCCCATTATCGCGACTCAACGTCAACTTCCTTGGTCTACCTCGATATGACAATGAACAATCTTTTAACACACACCCAACCTCGTGGCACCTTTTACACCTGAACAACACACCTTCATAGTATGTTTTTTGGCAAATTCTTGGTACTAGATATTTAAACTAGCCACCAGACCTTCTCTTGTATTGAGGTTTACCAAAATCCTTGCATAATCCATCTTCCCAGACTCCATAAAAGACCATTCATAGTCTAAAAATGTCCCAAGCTCATTCTCGATAAAGCAAAAAATATCCTCTCTCCATAACTGCATTGACAATCTGAGAATTCGCACCCACACCAACCCAACACCAAGCTATTCTTAATCAGGATCCAACATAGGAGACCACCTTTTAAACAAAATAGGCGCAACTTCAATGTTTCAAAATCTAGTAAGGACCCAACTTGCTTCCGATTCCTTACTAAATTTGTGGGCAAACCATCCTCTTATCAGAGTGTTGATGAACGGAAGAGAAGGAATTAGCTTCCTCCATTCTTCCTTTACCCAAGATTTCCATCTCACTACAGAGTAGTGATGCCCCACACTCTAACTACTAACACTTTTACCATTGTGTCTGTAATGTCATCCAAGCGAAGACCAACCCCTAGAGTCAAATTATTCACCACTTCTCTGACCTTTGTGCATTTAACCTACTTGCTTGATTTTCTAGGGATCTACGCACTCACTTGACCTACAAGGGTGATACTTGGGGATGAGACCCCTTGCTAAGCCACACCTACAGGCTCCTCACCCCTAATATGAACCCCAAAACTTGTCGAACTTCCTCCTCCCTGATCATATGGATCCCCCTCTAAAAAGGGTGAAGGGTTGAAAACTTCTGAAAGCCCCAAATTGTCCCCAGAAGAAACAAACAATTCGGCCAAAGAACTAACAACCAGACCAGTCGAGGGGAAAGGACCCCTAATAGTACCACAATCCAATAACGACCCTCTGTTGTCCTGAAACCCTAAGCATAACAATTCTTTAGAGAAAACCTGTGCATTTTCTAAACTTATCGAGCCAATAAAAGCTTCACCAGGTTATGAAAAATTCAGAGAATTTGTGATCGCTCTCAAGAGCTCCTACATCTGTTGAAAATCCACAAAATTCCATCCTTGAGAAATTGCATCCTGGCTGCTTGAAAACCCAACCAGAGGAAATGCCTCAATATGAACTCTAGTGGGAAAATAAGAACAAAGAGCTTGGTGATTTGGAGGGACATTCTCCAACATCAGAAGGGGGGGAAATCCCACCTTTCAAGGGTTAAGATGTCACCCTCTCCTCCATCCCGACATCCAGGGTGCTAGACGTCCCCCCCTGCCATTTTTGGAATCCAAAGTGGTGGATATTGCTAGATAGTCGTAGATTCAAAACAATCTAGCTAAAAGTCCACAAATATCTTCCCTGTTACAATAACTCATCACCAAACCCTAACCATTAGCTATTTCATTAAGGCATAAAACATAAACTACATGAAACCCCTTCCCGACCTGCACTTACTTCGTAACCTCTGCTTCACGGCTACAACGAAAGAGCTAAGGGACCACTGAAGGCTAGAAACCCGATCATACCTAAACAACTCAGAAACCGACCTGATAATAACCACAAAAACCTTGCAACCCCAGAGACTTAATTATTACTTCAGGCCAAAGAGTTCAGCTACATTAGAAGATATTTTTCTGGGGCCTACGGTTGCTGAAGATACATATAAGTGAACCACAGAGTCATCTCCATCCCACAATACTCTTCCATCATGGATTGAATTGAGTTGAACTTAGTTATATGTTCATTTAATTTATGTTGACATTTTTTAGTTTTGAAGTCAATTATATGACTTGATATCCCTTTAGGAATAAATGTTTTTCCTGAGGAGCATATATATATATATATATATATATAATATATTATAATATATAATATATTATATATTATATATTATAATATATATTATATATATATATATATATTTATATATATATATATAATATATATATCCTATTTGACAATAATGACCCAATGACTGAGCAACAAAAATAAGGCTTTTGTAGTTGAATACCTTATAGAAGTGCCCCAAAAAAATACAAAATTTACAACACATAAAGCTATTAGGATTTTTTTTAATAGACTTCATCTACCATTAGGGAATTATAACAAGTTTGATTGACCGTTAATCTTTAGTTCACCTATCTTCAATTTACACACCTCCTTAGCATACTTGTTTGCTTCTTTGTTGAAGTCTTTTAGGGCATGAAAATTTGCTTTAGATGGTATATCTTCCACATTTTTGCTAATTCTTTTATGATGTTTTCCATATATTTCTCCTTTGGGAGGGAGCCTTTGATGAGATTCTCCCATAACAGTAAGTGTGTCCCCCTATTATTATTTGGCTAACAAAAGTCCATGGTAGAGGAAATATATTTTTGCTTAATCATTTTTCATATAACCAAGACCCCATGATTACTTAAACACTTTGTTCCATAGAATAGAAAGAAAATAGTTTTTTAATATATAATATATATTATATTATATATATATATAGAGAGAGAGAGAGGAGAGGAGAGAGAGAGAGAGAGAGAGTGAGAGAGTGAGAAAGATGTGGAATTTATATTAAATATAAATAATTATTATTAAGAATTAGTCACTCCAGATTTGCCCGAGTGTTTAGAAGAATCAAATTAATCAAATTTATAGAGGTGTATATATTTTCTAATTTTGACACTAAAAAAAAGTTATATCAAAAATTGAAACAAATCCAAGATTAAAATGAATCTATAATACTGATAGATAAAATCCAAAATATGAATCAAACATTGTCACCATAGTCACCCTCAATTATCACCTGAATTGTAGTATGTAGAAGCGTCCTCACTGGCGGACTTGGGCTAAGTCCCTTGGAAGGGGGCGCCTAAGAGGGTGACAACCCCATTGGGCCGGGACCCTACCGCATCACGAGGCATTGTCTACAAGTCGGGGTTGTTTGGGAATGCAACCCTAATTGGGTGGTAAATTTTGTCCAAGGCTAAATACGGGCAAGAGATCGATAGCAAACAAGTACCGTGAGGGAAAGTTGAAAAGGAATTTGAAAATAGAGTTAAAGAGTGCTTGAAATTACTGGGAGAGAAGCAAATGGAGGTTATCGATGCATCTCGGTCGGATCTAGAACGGAACATGCTAGTCCACCGCTCGACTTAAGGAGAAAACCAACACAGGTTGTTGCATCATCACAAGCGTGGGTGGATTACTACCTGTCAGTTTGTCATTACAGTTGTCTAGGAATGAAGTGTGCGCCCTTGTGGTAGGCTGTGTGCACCTGCGTGCTTGTGGTGTTGGTTGGCGGGCTTTCCATTCGACCTATCTTGAAACACATACCAAGGAGTCTAACATGTGTGCAAGTTAATGGGTTCGAAAACCTACGAGGCACAAGGAAGCTAACAGGCGAGATCCCCTCTCTGGGGGGGTGCATCGTTGACCGACCTTGAGCTTATGCGAAGGGTTTGAGTGCAAGCACACCTGTTGGGATCTGAAAGATGGTGAACTATGCCTAAGCAAGGTGAAGCTAGAGGAAACTTGGATGGAGGCCCGTAGTGATACTAACGTGCAAATTGTTCATCTACAACTTGGGTATAGGGGCGAAAGACTAATTGAACTATATAGTAGCTAGTTTCCTCTGAAGTTTCCCACATAATAGTTTCCCTCTACTATTTTTTTTAAGTAAATAATTACACCGAAGGTGTTCTCTCTATGGGGTTTTAATTTGCAAACACGGTTCATTGCAGCAAATCAAAATGTTTAGTTTTCGTCCTCCTTCGTCGAGTAAGAAAGTTATGCGTGGAAGCTAGATATTCCCATAATGATCCCTTGACCATGTAGTCACACACAGGATATGTTACCTCATTCCTTCCATCATGCTCCGATTATGAGGTCCTCGTAATGCAGATGTTTTAGTGACGGGCGTGCTTCAAAGATTTGATCTTGTGCATCAGACTGCGATATCCATTATCGTCCATGCGATATCCATTATCATCCATGAAGCACGATTACCTCCCCAAGGAGTTGTAGGCAGTGCAGACTCCCTTCAGGAGCTATCTTCATAACATGTTGTATTTGGTTATAACAAAGAGGAAGAACACGAAGTTTTGGGTGCTACTCCACTATATGAGCACTCCCTTCCATGAGTTATATTTTTAGTGGTAATAATCAAGTGTTAGGAGGCATATTGCTTCGAGACTAGGAATTCAAGTCAAAAAAATCAAACACCAATTGAACCTGTGAGCTCGTTGTGAGCCCATAGGCAACTCTTCCTCCAGAAAAGAAAACGAGATTCGAATCCTGTACCAGGCAGGGGCTAACAACAAGTCACTTCGAGACAAGGAGAAATGGATCACAGACCCATAATGTAAAATTCATATTGGAACTCAATAAGATTTATCAATGAATATGAGTTGTTTAGCGCGCATGGTTTCGAATGTGAACCAATATAATTTAATTGCTTGTGTGTCGTGTCAAAATTCATATTTGGGCCTTAATTATCTAGATATTTCTAACTTCTCGAGAATTTAGAAATCGCCATTGATGTATCGCACTTAGACTGGGTCGTCCATATAAAAATGTGCTCTGAGCTCCAAACCAACAAGGATGTGGTGACAGGTCGCTTAGAACATCTATTCCCCTTCCACTGGTAGTCGACAAGGATGTGGTGAAGAGTCGCCCAAAACATCTATTCTTCTTCCACTAGCAATACAATTTGATCATACCACAATGATCAGATTCTCTGTAGATTGGCCTCCTCAAACACTTCACTCATTTGTAATCTTCTCTACGATATTTAGATATTTCATGCTAAATTAATTTTCTCATAGAGAAAATTACTCATTTTCTCTGAGTAGTTTTGGGATTTTCTCACAGTTTTTTGGGAGACTGCTATAGTTATTCATTTGGTGTCTTAACCATGGCGGTGAGTAGGATATTCACAAATGCACAAAATAACAACCAATCCTATCATATCCTCTAAAGCCTCTCCAAAGAAAAGCTATAATCTTAATGTTCCTTGCAATTTTGTTACTAAAATAAAGCTACAACTTAAATATTTGGCTTTATTACGACATTATAGAAAGGAAGCAAAAAATTCAGTTATTTTACGGTTTCTTACAAGCACGAGAACATAGACAATCTATGCAATCTATTTTCAAGAGGCTTTAAAGATCTCACTAAGCATATAATCCATAGATTTTTTTTCCAGGTTTCTCTACAAATTAGCCAATGTGTACCTGGAAACATATTATGCAAAGAAAACAATCTTTGCACTCATTTTCTGGATTTCACATAAATTTGTGACAAATAGTCAATCCATGTTGTTATTACGAAAGATAACCTTCTATCCAAATGCTTATTGTGCAAAGAAATCAATCACATAATGCACTATTTGTAGAAATTTGTAGAATTTTTCTACAAATCAGCTAACTCTGATACCATGTAGAACTTTTTCTACAAATCAACTAGCTCTGATACCATGTAGAATTTTTCTACAAATCATATAGCCATGATACCATGTAGAAATTTCACATGTAGAACAAACCGATATATGCGATGTCCTAAAGCATAATACTTGTTCTACTTCTACAAAACATTAAGCGGAAGCATCATTGAATTCATGAGCAACATCAAGTAGAAACATGCATAACTGATCAAGAGAAATAATCACACATAACACAAGATATATCCAAGGGAAAGCACCAGCCTAAAACCCCAACCATGTATTATCAATCAAGTGGAAATCCTCTTCATAATACAAAAAGAATCAACTATCAAGTTATCCTGCTCTCTCTGTACTCTGATGATCTTCAATCAGAAGATGAAAATCATGGACTACCTAGGACTCAATATATAGGCCACAAGTCCTCCAATATCCTATAATAGATCCTTCTCCATGCAAGGAATACTTACTAGAAATATCCAAGCATCTGATAGTACACTGTCCCACATCTGATCGCAACTGGGTCTCTGACAGAACTGACATGCAACAATTATCCATGAGTGAATCCTCAGTTATCTAAAATAATAGTTGTCACATGCATGCAAGCATTAACAAACTATATTTTATTATTTTAACAACTTGTTAAAATAATCTAATTGGACTTGACTAGTTAGAACTAAGTCAACTGATTCTCTCATTATAGAACTCATACTTATTCCCTCAATCAGTGGAGGAAATTAAGGATAAATTGCTCAATCAGTGGGACAACTCATGTGCATGCTCACAAAGACTTGAAATTCAAATTTCCTTAACTAATTAACTCAACTGAATTAATTAATTAATATTTCCAACTACTGTTAAGACCAAAATTAATTTCACTTCCTATAGATAGCTAGGGACTACTATAAATAGGAAGGGACCCAAAATGCTATTTTTAGAACTTTCTATTTTTAACATTTTCACCTCTCACCCAATGTGGCCAATGACCTCAGTGGCCAAACTGTTATTTTTAAGAGGTCTATTTTTAGCACATTCTAAATTTAACATTTCTTGTTGCACATTTTTCAACACTTTGTCTTATTTTTTCTTATCTTGCTTGGAAAAACAACCAATCTGCAGAATCATTTTCCATTTTTTCTTTGGCGTTAAACTCTTTATTCCATTTGGATATTGTTGGGAGTATCAAGTGGAAATAAAGATAACAATAGCTACTTGTAGTTTTTATGCTAAAGCTGATCATCATTGCATGCAGTAGATCGGGTAAACAAACTTTCACTGAGAACACTTCTCTATAATCAATGACTACGACTTCATAATAAAATTACAATTTTAATTTAATTTTAAAATGATAATGAATTAAATGTTTGCATTTTTTAGGAATAATAATAAAACAAGTGTAATATGCAACATTGTTGTTAAGTACCTGCCTCTTATGCAAAAAGTAGTTGATACTAAAAGTTATTTTAAATAAGATAAAAGGAATAGTACTACTATATGAAAAATGTCTATATTTAAAGCGATTGTTTAATATATTTTTCTAGGCAAATTAATATGTGGAGTAACAAAGTTATTTTTATACAATCTATGTTAAATGGAGTGATAAGCAAATACTAGAGATATACACATTATTGTTTTAACATTGTATGAAGCATGCATCCATGTTTTAACTATAAAAAATACACATCCATAGTTCATAACATATACAATGCACATCAATGTACATGATAAATGTGGTGCACTGATGTCTATTATTTATTTAATTTTCTAGTGC
Source organism: Pinus taeda (assembly GCA_000404065.3). Lineage (NCBI taxonomy): Eukaryota > Viridiplantae > Streptophyta > Pinopsida > Pinales > Pinaceae > Pinus > Pinus taeda. The sequence goes on from APFE031609037.1 coordinate 209,149, forward strand.
TTTCAATATATAAAATGTCCAGAAAAGAAATGTGTATATTTTGAACGCCGCAATGATTATATATATATATATATTATATATATATATTATATATATATATAATATTATATATACTTATATAGTCCTTTTTCCACTTTACCACAATGGTTTCCAAAAAATGTGAATAATATCGATTATAATTTTTGAGAAGATTTTTTTACACCATACAACTTTCAAAAGTTAAAAAATTCTAAATAAATGTTCGCTCTAAAAAAAAATGTAAAAAATTTGATTGAAAAGAAAGTTAAGATAAAAATCAACTTTTAATTTTCGTGGAAGTGGGAGAATCATGAGAATATATTATTCATGTGTAAAAGAATTCACTAGAATTATTCCAAAACAAAAAACAAAACAAAACCAAGAACCAAAAACAAAACAAAAAAATGAAGTAATTCTATACTAAATAATTGTCTATACATCTTCTCAACATTAATATTAAATATTATAAATAAAATTATTTTAAAATATAAAAATAAATAATACCAATATAAACTTATTAAAACAAAAAATTAATAATATTACACTTGTTTGATATTAACAATTGCAATCTGTTAATAATCATGAAATGGCTTCTCCAATCTAAACGTGCTTACTAAAATCTAGATACACTTACCATTTCCGTGAAGTTCTTGAATGTTATGAAACTAGCTCACAAAAGAGATAGAAAAGAGAGATAAACGCCTTAGAATTCAGCCTCTTCGAGGTGGCAATCTCCTTTACATTACAAAAATGAACAATTCTTGGATGATACAAATGACAAGACATCCTCTCTATATATAGGAGTCTAAGGGGTCATAATATAATCAAAGCCGACATAACAATAATAATGTAAGGGCACAACAATAACAATAGTGCACTTCTATGGGTCACATTAATAACAATATGGGTACAACATGGGCACATCAATATAATAAGGGGGTTGCACTAATAACAATAAAGGTTACAATAGTAGTATAGGGACCTAACATGCCCCTCTCCTTCAATTTTTTTTGTCTTCAACGCTTGAGTAGTTTTGGATGATTTTGTATAAAATTATCATCCTTCCATGAGGAATCTTCAGCGGGTATGTTCTTCCACTTGATGAGATACTCTGAAATTGATCGATTTCGTAGCTGTCGATTTCTCGGTTCTGTGACTGCTTCAGGTTCCAATATGATTTTCCTTCCTTATCAAGTTCTCGTAAAATTGTTTGAACTGGGATCTTCTGCAACTTTTGAATGAGTTCCCACCCTGCTTTGTCATTCTTCCATTCACCCCTTGCTTCATTTATTGAATTTGGTTGAATAATTATACCAACCTCTAGCATTTCAGCAACCATACGTTCAATTTCACTCCTTTGGGCATATGGATATCTGTAAGGCCTAGTGTTTGGAGGAACACTCCCTGGAATCAAATGAATAGCATGATCATGATCATGAATAGGTGGGAGGCCTTTGGGAGTCTCAAATATCTTGGAATGATTGTCCAAGACTTTTTGGAGATCTGGAGAAATAGATGATTCCGATGTGGGAACCTCTGGCAAACATAAATGTGCAATTACGCCTCTTTGTTCTTTCTTTAGAAGCTTTGTCATTCCGTTAAAGATGATTATCTTTCCTAGTTTCCCTGTGATACCCCTTAATTCAACTTTGTTTCATTTTGAAGAAAATTTCATTAAAAGTTCTTGAAAATTAAAAACTATTGTACCCAAGGATTGTAGCCATTGGACTCCTAGTACAACATCAACACCACCCATTGTAATGGAAAGCATTGGGATATTCAATACATATTCTCCCATGGATAGCTTGATATTATGGCACTTTCCAGAGCAATTTATGATCCTCCACTTGCAATCATCACTTGACACTCTGGTGCTAGATATAGGAAGCAACTCAATTCCTTGGCTATCTTACAATGAATAAAATTATGGGTACTGCCCGAATCAATCAACATTATTACCTTTTTCTTCTTGATATGTCCTTCTATCTTGATAGTTTGAGGAGTGGTAATTTCGGCCAATGCATTACAAGATATTATCGGATTCATTTCTTGGTGCTCGATGTGATCTTTCGCTTATTGAACCTTTTTCTTCTTGATATGTCCTTCTATCTTGAGAGTTTGAAGAGTGGTAATTATTGCTAATGCTTTACAAGATATGGTTAGATTCATTTCTTCTTTCTCTGGGGTTGGTTCCTGGTGTATATCCTCTTATTTTGACATTTCTTGATGCTTTTCTTCCCCCTCTTCACAATCTATGTAAAATAATTTCTTCTTAGCACACTTATGACCTTTAGTGTATTTGCTATCACAACTGTAACAAAGCCCTTTTTCTCTTCTTTTTTTTCCAATTATTGTCGTGTAAACCTTGTAGGTTGTGGAAGGCTAGGAGAAAAAACACTTCCATATTTATAGTTGTGAGTGGTAGGATTCCTTGTTTCCATAATTCTGCTTTCAATTTTTCTTGCCAACCTGAATGCCTTCTCCAATGAATCAGGTTCCCAAAGACGAACCACATGTTGAATGTTATCCTTTAAATCCCTATGAAACATCAATCCTTTGCTTCTCTGGAATATCATTTACCATTATATTCAATTTTTGGAAGTCCTCAATGTGCTCTGCCATTGAACCCTTTTGTTTGAGATTTATCAATTGGCTAAAGAAAGTGTTACTCTTTGTATCCTCATAATGTGTTATCATTTCTTCCGTGAAAATTGACCAAGTGACAAGTGCTTTACGAGAACAAAGCCCTTTATTCCTTAAAAAATGATTCGGTTCTAAATAAAAAGATGCAATAAGTACCTTTTGTAACAGTTGTACACCATGTAGATCAAAATATTGTTCCATCTGTAGTATCCAATTTACCAGATCCTTGCCATCAAACTTCCTCCTATCATTTTTTCTTGATTTTAGGAGCTCGATCTTGAATCTTCTATATCTTTGTAATTTCGGATCTCCAAGGTCTGAAATTTCACCTTGTGGTAGACCTCTGAGTCCTCTTTATAACCCCATAAGTTTGATCAAGATTGAATTCTCTAAGGAAGAGTTATGTGAAATCTCCCACGATGACCTGATTATAGACTGGTTCAGTAGAGCAAACTTGTACAAAGTGCCACATATCATTGTTTTGACCTTAGGACCTGAAACCAATACACAGAAAACTACAGTCCGTTTTATTCTTGTAACTTCTTACAAAATTTCAATCTAATGCTCATAGAGAAAGTTATGATGATTTTCCCAAGGTCACATGTTTGGGATGTAATTCCAGAGCCTGCAGAAACCCTATCTCCGAAAATATAGCAAAACAAGATTTGAAATTCGGGCCCAAGCTTCACCAAGTTTTCGGCTCAAATGGGTTTTAATTTCAGAGTCTGAAACTACGTAGAAAAATAATTATAGCAAAAATTCCACAATGACCTGTTTGAGATGGAATTCTGGAGCTTGCAAAAACCTAACTTCCTCAAATGAGATCTCTGGAAATATAGCGAGATAAGATTTGAAAATCGAACCCGAGGTTTAGTGAGATTTCTTCTCAAATGGGTTTTTTTTAGCTTCTGAAATGTCGCAGAAAAAAAAGTTATAGTGAAAATTCCACGATGACCCGTTTGGAGCAGCGAAACCATAGAATCCAAAGCTCTGATACCAAATGTTATGAAAACAGATCACAAAATAGAAGAAAAGAGAGGTTAACGCCTTCAAAATAAGCCTCTTCGAGGGGGCAACCTCCTTTACAATACACAAACAAACAATTCTTGGATGATACAAATGACAAGACCTCCTTTCTATATATAGGAGTCTAAGGGGTCATAATATAATAAGAGTCGACATAACAATAATAATGTAAGAGCACAACAATAACAATAATGGGCTTCTATGGGGCACAATAATAACAATATGGGGACTACATGGACACAACAATATAATAAGGGGGTTGCACTAATAACAATAAGGGGTTACACTAGTAGTATAAGGACCTAACATTGAATCCACGATGTGATGTAAAGTTCTCGTATTTAGCGGCAGCTACACAATACGAGCTGAGAGGTGTACATTCGATATCGAGTTTGTTACTTCTCTACCTCTAAAACCAAGTTCAATAACTGATTTTTTTAGGAATATTAAATAAATAAAATAAAATTCCCTCCAAGACCTTCGATTATTAAGCGTCACAATGATCTTAAGAATAAAACAATATATTGGAGGCATAACATTTCGTAAATGAAAATAAAATCTGAGGCTAGCATTTCAGTGTGGAACAAGGCAGCAGGGAATGGCAAAGGGCATGGGGTATCATGGTTTTAGTGAGGGAGAAAGAAGGTCGTCCCATTCAGGTAGAAAAAGAAGACTCAAATAAGCAATTCATTTGGTTTAAAATATTGGAAAATGGAAATCACATCAGAATTGCAACATGCTATTTTGCACCGCAAGTTTCAAAAATCTACAAGAGTAGAGGGCTTGACCACAAAGATCCATTTTCAGCCTTAAAAGCATATATTGCAACATATTCTCAGCTAGGTGAAGTCCTTATAGTGGGTGATTTTAATGCTAGGACTGCAAGTGAGCAAGCTAGCATTCTTTGCTGTAAAGAAGATTGTGGCCCTATTTGGCTTAGAGAAGAGAGTAATCATCAGTGGGAAAGAATTTCAGAGGACAAGGGTTGCAATCTCTTTGGTGAATAATTGCTTACTCTATGTGGGGCATTTGATTTAGTCATTTGTAATGGCTTGACTAGATGGGCAAAGTTCGGTAATTTCACTTGCAATACTTACAATGGAGCAAGTGTAGTAGATTATGTAATTTGCTCACATGGTTTGTGTGAGAAAATGGAGGAAGTTTTGATTGGAGATCAACCATGGGACTGAAAATCAGATCACAAGCCAATTTATTTAAGTTTCTCTTAGAGTGGAAAGAAACAATTAGAGTAAAACATTCAGCGCGTTCAACAAAATCTCCCACAGGGCAAAATTCTTTTGACTCCAGAAAATTGTAATACCTTCAAAATGACGCTAGAGAGGCTCTTCGAGAAGGAGAAAATCACAATTCATGGCCTTCATAGTCATGAATTAACACATTTAATTCAATGCGCACTTGCAGAGTGCAAAAGAGCAAAAATTAAGAAGTCTTAAACAAATTGCTTTCCAATTAATGCTTTGTTTGATGAGGAATGCAAAAAGGCAAGGATCATGTGGAAAGAGTCAAACATGGATAACATAAAGTTCAAAGCTTACAAGCAATTATTAAGCAAGAAAAATGTCGATTTCATGGTTTCAAGGAGGGAAGAACTAATCTTCCTTAAGATAAATAATCCCAAATTATTTTGGAAGGAGCGCCAACTGAGAAAGATACAAACTGGAAATAGTATTACAACTTCTAAATGGTTTGACTATGCAAGACAACTCTATGAGCATGATCCCAAGGTTGACCCCCCCCCCCCCCTTGGTCAACACTGATTTTGAACTCTTCACGGTGCAAGAGGTAGAGATGGGTATCAAGAAGTTGGGTGTTGGAAAAGAAAAAGACTTAGCCGAGCTCCAAGCAAAATATCTAAAGTGGGGCTCAAAGATCCTTGCACCTCACATTACAAAAAATTTCAATAACATCATACAACAAGGGCTCCCCAGAGATTGGACAACTAGTCTGGAAATACCTCTTTTCAAGAGCGGTGACGTCAATAATCCCTCTAATTATAGGACCATCATGATAAACCCTTTGTTTGCAAAGCTATTTGGAAGCATGCTAGAAAATAAAATTAGCAAGTGGGCAGAAGAAACAGATAAGTGTACTAAAGGGTAAGCAGGTTTTAGACCTAAACATTCCATAGTTGATCATTGTATAACTTTAAGGCATATCATTGAAAAAGTTTGGGAGACAAAGGAAGAAGTTTTTTGTTGCTTTGTTGATTTTAGAAAAGTGCTTGACACGGTTCCTAGGGATACGATTTGGTGTAGAATGGAGGAACTTAGGGTTCCTAAACATTTGAGAGAAGTTGTGCATAGGCTATATGAAGAAGTGAAAGTCAAAATTAGAACTTCAACAGGCATTTTTGAAACGTTTAGAAGCGATATCAGGGTCAAGAAAGGTTTCCCACTGTCTCTTACCCTTTTTGGTTTATATATCGACAAGCTTGAGGAGTGGTTAAATTCGCAAGGGGGTGATGGTATCTATTTGGGCAAGTTTGTTATAAGGCTTCTTTTTTATGCAGATGACCTTATTCTGATTGCTAAATCGACTCTTGGTTTGCAAGAGCACTTACTATCCCTTAAGCATTTTTGCAGAAGTGTGGGGATGCAAGTCAATATTAGCAAAACGAAAGTAGTGGTTTTCTCTAAAAAATGGAAACATAACCAGCGTAAGTTCTACTTTGAATCTGGAAGAAGTTGCGAATTACAAATACCTTGGAATTGACTTCAGCAAAAATCTAAGTTGGGATGGTTGTAGAAAGAAAAGAACTTTGGGGGGTTGGAAAACATTTTATGCTTTTCAAAATGGGTGTAGAGAGGCAAAGTTATGGGACTGGAAAACCACTCAAGCTATTTTTGGGCTTCTAGTGATTCCAGTGATTCTCTATGGTTGTGAACTATGGGCCAGCTGTACATCCAACATGTAGTGGAGACAAATTGAGAAAATTCAGAAGCGTTTGATTACAAACAAATTCAAGATTAAAAGTGCAATTCCTTATGTTATCTTGTTAAGTGAAACATGGGCTACTCATATTGAAGCAATTGCTATAGTGCAAGTCATAAGGTATTTAAAAAAAATTGAGCAAATGGAAGAGGGTAGATGGCCTAAGGTTGTCTTTAATGACAAATTGTGCAAAAAAAAAGAAAAAAAGAAAGAAAAACACTTGGATGCAAGAAAATAACAAATGGTTTGGTAAATGGGGTATTTGCTTGAACACGTGTCCCATAAACAACAAAGAGATAAAAGCTTTTGTTATGTATAAGTTCCATAAGCGTAATTGGGACAAGGAGCTAGGAAGAAAGAAAAAGTACTATGTTGAAGTGTTTAATCCCGCTCATAGTCATCAACCAAAAGCATACATAGAGGCCAATATCTCTTGGAGAGCCAAAATTCTTATTGCTCAGTTAAGGACTAATTCTCATCAACTCCGTTGTAAAACAGAGTGTTGGAAAAGGCCAAAAGAAGTGTGGGAGGAAAGAGTATGCATTTTTTGTTCTTCTAGAAAAGTGGAAATAGAAAAACATTTCATTTTAGAATCTGAGGCTTTCAAAGACAACAAGGAAAGTTATGCAGATATGCTAGCAGCTAGCTCTTGGGATAATCTATTTAGCAAGGAGTTTGTCGAGAAGCTGGGAGCATTTATTGTGAAGCTTCACAGAAAAAAAGGTTGAATACATAAAGCAGATGAAGAAGCAATCTGTCCCATAGGCTATATTTAGCCTCATGGACGTTAAAATAATTTGTTTCTTTCTTTCTTCTTTCTTTCATAAATGAAAATAAAAAAGGCATAGTGTGGGATTTTTTTTCATAGTTCATCAAAGTACGAGGCATAACGTGGCATTTTCTTTTCATAATTCACAAAGTACCAAGCATAGCGTGGCATTTTCTCATAATTTGTCAAAGTACGAGGCAAAGCATTTCACAAATGAAATTAAATAATTGTACAACACAATGCTAATTAAATTATTGAACTTGAGTACAACACCATGCCTCAAATTCATGTCCACTAAAACGATAGATTATTTGTACCAAAATGGTCACAATACGACAATGGGTAAAGCATAAATTATAGGACAAATGTCTTTTTTATACATTTTTTTCAAATTTATATTTTATAAATTACTTTTCTATCTGATAATTCTGAAATAAACCCCATCAAAATTATCTTTTCAATAATCTGCCCCCATTAAAAAAAAGAAAAGAAAGATTTTTGAATTTAAAATTTTATAATTTTAAGAAAATTCATTTTAATATGATAATTTTAATAAACTTTATAAAACTTTTTGAAAACAAAAAGAAGTCAACAAAATTTTACGAGAAACCAATTTCAATATAAACCTGCCGTTAATAATAGAATAAAGATGCATGAATTTAACCCAATGGTCGCTGATCATGTGATGATTTGTCATAAAGTATTTAGAATATGAGGGTGACTCTTTTAAGACTCAAATTATTTTTCACTATAATGTTTGTGTTGCATCGATCCATTCATCATCAATCAAATAATTAAGTTCACTGTAATAATAATTAATTTTCGTTGTTTCGTTCTACCACGATAGTGCTAACATTGGTTTTTGATAATAAATGAACCTTTTGTCTCACCTCGATGTACTCACATAACACTACATGCCATTCGAATATTCGATGCAAGTAAAGCTAAATATAAGAATGCTCATTATAAATGATAAAACACATTCAAAATTTGCATCAACATTCAAATTCCACAAATGGCAATAGTGTTAAATGAGGCCATAATATAAATAATTTAATAGGGCAAGTGATTGAATGGAGGGATGAAACTATCAACAAAACAAAGAGAGATGAGGGACATGTGGTGTCTTCTGTATGTCTCACCTTACCAATAATAATAGCCACACTTAACTATTTGAAAAGAACGTTAAGTGCCACATTTACCTATTCTATGTCTTGTGGTATTGCCATAGAATGCTACCTTGGAATTTATCACTGACAAGAACAATGAATAGAGAGTGGACTATGAAAAAGGCTAGTGAGTGCTCCACCCAACATTCCTGCGGCTGCATGTGTGTGGAATACAACCAATACATTGTCCACTTTCTGTAATAGGGCTAATCTTTTGTGAAGTGCCATCATTTTGAACCATGGAATACTACCTTATAGCACTTCCATTACAATTGCAACCCATCCTTGGACAACACCTATGCAAGGGAAAAAATAGTATTATTGAGTCTCTGTTTTCAAGTTTTGGATTCTATATTAAGCCTTGTCCTTTTGAAGACAATATAAATTGAAAGGCTAACTTTTTTTCTCTATGCAATGTACATGTTCACGAAGACGTGTATTTATCATTCTATGGAAGCAATTGTATCTGAAGCTTTGGTTGTACAATATCACATTAAGCTTCCTATTATGAACTTTAATGCAATAAGGTTATTGGAAGTTTATTATAGGTTGTGCGTCGTGTCAAAATTTATATTCAGGGCTTAATTATCTGGATATTTCTGGCGTCTCAAGAATTTAGAAATCTTAATAAACATATTAAGTTGGGGTGTTTAGGGTTTGATACTTAAGTTTACATTGAATTTAATATGTGCTAATGGCTACACACAGACTAATATTATTCTCAACTCATTTTTGGGCTTCTATTCATTGGGTTCATTTATGTTCTCATTATTCTCGTAGTTGTTTGCAACTTAATTGTAGCAGACTTGTTTACATTTTTCCTTGCATTCATGCCTAACGCATGGACCTTACTGCAGATTACACAAGCATGCAACCTCTTTTACTTGATTGTTACCTTCCACATTCCCCACTCCTCCTTTCAACGTTCCTTTGCACCTCTTGACGCAATTGCTCATATACTTTATATATCATTCCAAAAACTAAAGATTACAAAAGTAGCTTGTCATGATTGTTATTTGAATGAATGAATGAAGGGATTTTAATGACGTCCATGAGACCAAGCGTTCTAAGGGACCTAGGACTCCATCCCATCACAACTTCACACTTTTATCTAAATCTACTCTCTTGTCATGAATCTTGACCAAGAAGTTCACAATTTTGATAAGCCTCGCTTCCTCGAACAACTTGTTCAACCAATCCACCTTCAGAATGCTTTTAAACTAATTACGAATATCCTCATAAGCCAGACAATCCATGATGTAGTGCCATTCTGTTTCAACCTCTCCTTTCCTACAAAAGATGTAGATTCTTTCTTCCCACTATTCTTTTGGAATTGTCCATCTACTTGTTTCACATATGAGATGATGAGATCTGGTCCTCAACTGTGTTATTAATAATATAACCTTTCCCATGATTTTGGCACCCAAATATATCTTCTCATCATGGGACCATGTCAGGTTGAAATCTTTGACATATAGATATTTTTTTCAATCAATCTGTTTTTCCCACATGGTAGTCATGGATTTTTCAAGCACCCTTTTTTAACTTCATCTTGAGAGTTAGGATAATCTTGCCACTTAATGCCCCACTTACCCAACTACTTGTCATTTTGTTTCCTCCAAGTTTTCTTCCTCCTCGTTAACTCCTCTGGAACAACTATTTTAGGCTAACGATGCTCATCCATGCCTTCAACCTTTTTTAAGTAACTTAACAAGTGAAAAATCACCTCTGCCTCCATCGGAAATAAACCAGCCTCAACTAGCAAGATCTCATAAGGAACTGTTGCTTTGACTTTGAAATTATTAGTGATTAGGTGCTTTTGAATTCTTTCTAATTGCCTCCATTCGTGGTCTGACATACTACTCCCCCAAACTTCACATCCATAGAGTACAACTGGTGTAACTAACAACCCAAAAAGAGTTTTCTTGGTCGTCCAGTCCCATAATTCTGCTTTCCTGTATCTGTTCTGTAGAAGGTAAAAGGCTTTCCACCCCCCCTTGAATCCTTTTAGCTCGACATGTCTCCCAATTGAGCTTGTTGTGAAAATAATTCATAGATACTTGTATTCTTTCACAATTCCCAAGGGTTTCTCCTTAAAAATAAAATTAACGTGATGCTTTTTCCTCTTCAAGGAGAAGATCATGATCTTGGTTTTGCTAATGTTTACTTGCATTGCAACCTCTTCAAAAAAAGCTCTAAGGCCTTCAAATGCTCTCTTAGACCATGAGCTGATTTTGCAATTAGGATAAGGTCATTAGCATACAAGAGAAGTTTCACCACATAACCTAATAACTAAATACCCTCCCCACTAGTACTACTTAACCATTCTTCTAGTGTATTAATATATAAGCCAAACAACGTGGGGGAAAGAGGGAACCCCTGCTTGACCCTAATGTCACTACTAAAGCATTCAGAAAATCCTTCCTTAGTTCTGATTTTATCTCTAACTTTCACTTAGAGCTTATGCACAATTGTCCTATATTCACTTGGAATTCTGATCTCTTCCATCCTTCTCGAAAGCTTGTCTCTAGGAACAATGTCGAAAGGTTTCTTAAAATCAACAAAGCAACAAAAGGCCTCCTCACCTTGTATGTCCCATGCTTTTTCTATGAAATGCCTAAGAGTAATACAATGATCAATGGTAGAATGTCGTGGCCTAAAACCAACCTGTCCTTTTGCTCTTTTACCTTCCTTTTCTGCCCAACTACTAATTCTACGCTCCACCATGCTTCCTAATAGCTTTCCAAAAAGAGGATTAACCATTTTAGTGCAGTAATTGGAGGGAATATTAATGTCTCCACTTTTGTACAGGGGGATAACAACACTAGCTGTCCATTCAATTGGAAAACTGCTTTTGTGGGACGTTGTTGAAGATCTTTTTAATAACTAGATCCAAGGGTTCAACCCCCCACTTAAAAAATTATGCTTGCAATCCATCAATGTCTTGAGATTTACCATTTGCTAACTTTTTATACCACGCTTGACATCTTCTAATGAAAATAACTTAGTTGAAGTGTTGATTATGGGAGGGATACTTCTCTCTTGTTCTCTCCCGTATGGAAGCTTCACATACTCTAACCATTGAGTAACCGAGATATTATTATCCATTTGCTTTTCTTTTGCTGCATTTCCCTCCAAAATCTTTTGGGATTAAGTTTTCCCAAAGAAATTAATTCATTCGTTCTTGAAGTCACATACTTTTCTTTTTTTGTTTTTATCATATTTTTGTACTTTTTCACGCTTTCACTATTTACCTCCTTTTCTTTATGTGATATTTTTGCAGCCTTACACTCCTCATCAAACGAGGGATTGGTTGGAAAAGTGTTTGAAATTCTCTTCATTGGCCAAGATCTTCTGCACACCTTTAAGGCTTTGTGGATTAAAGGGATCACCATATCGCTGCCAATGTTTTCTATTATTGCACTGTCCTCTTCACTTTCTAAGTTGACTTTTGCCACCTGAAATTGATGTTCCAAAGCAACATCAAAGAGCTCCCGATTTTCTTGATTCATAATGACTCTACCATTTGTATGAACTTTCTTCTGTCTATGTTGGTTTTTCTCTACCTGCATCCCACTTGTGTGCATGCCCAATTGAATACAGAGAGGCATATGATCTGATTTTAGCTCAATAGGACAAGTTCCAATATTGAACTCTGACAAATTATAAATAAAGCTCTGGGAGCAAATCACATAATCCACCACACTTTGACCATTGTAAGTTTTACACATAATGTCACCGGATTTAGGCCAAGTTTTCATGCCATTGCAAATGACCATGTCATAGAGGCTACAAAAGCCTAACAATTCAACACCAAAGTGTGAAACACTCTCTTTTCCATCTTGAGAAGACTTTTCCACGTGCGATACTCACTCTCATTTAGCCAAAGAGGATTGTTGTCCTTATTCTCATCATTACCTAACTGCATAAACTGATTATTTGTTGTCCTTGCATTAATGTCACTGACCAAAGCTATATCTCCCAGACTCTTAAAGGCATAAATGTCTCTTTTTAAAGTAGCATAAGGGTCTTCACTGTCTAAGTTTGCCTTCTTGTAGAACTTTAATTTTTTTGGAGCAAAGTAACAAGCATGCAACCTAATTGTTGCATCGTTCTCTATTATATCAAACCATATAAATTGCTTATTTGGGTCCTATTTTTCCACTTTTACAATTCCACTCCAACTTTCTCTTATTAGAACTGTGATCCCTCCATGCCCTTTACCTGTTCCAATCTCTTTATTCCATACTAAAATTTTATTGCATTCCTCGAATTCTGGAACCCTGCAACCTTCAAGCTCATGAGTTTCCATAAGAAAAATGATGTCTTTCCCTTCTGCTATGGGCCCCAAACCCGATCCTCTCCTCCATGGATAACCTCTACAATTCCAACTTACGATGTTTAAATACTCCCGGGGGTCCTCGAATCCCTATTTTTGATTTGTTAAATGCTCGTTGATTTGAGCTTTCCCATTTTTTAGACATGCCCGTTTTCCCGCCTCCCTTGCTGATTTCACTTTCTCCCATTCCTTCCTTCACTCTTTTTGTTGTTCAAATGTCAAGTCATCATCCAGGTAAATATGAGTACCTCTAAGTATCACCTTATTCTCTAGAATAGCCATATTATCCTCCATACTTCTCAAAATAACTCTCACTTGTCTGCGACTTACATTTTCTATTTTCCTGCCAATCCTATTTTCCTGTTGAATATAGCATGACCATTTCAACTCTTCGTTCTCAAGTCGCTGACTAGCTTATATGTTCTTTCTTTCTCTCCAAAGTCCTTCAAACCTTTGATAATTACATTTGTAGCCTTGACTTGTCTGTCTTTTTCTTCTCTTACTTGCCTCTTGATTTGCTTCTCCATGATTTCATTTTATTCGGTTGATGGTTCCTTTACCACTTGTGCCCAAGATTTAGCCTCTTCCATTTGTTGTCTTAGTTTGCTTTCTCTCAACTCCATGCTTGCCAAAGTTGATTAAAACTATTCCATTTGTTTTGAGTTGCCAAAGTTCCCTGACCCCGAGCCCTTTTTTTCAACTACCTTGGTTTGCTCTAGTTTCTGTCTCAAAGCGATAAACTGTTGTTGCCCTCTTTCTATATTGTTTTGCAAATTTATTATCTACTCTTTGAGAACCTTGTTTTCCCATTCAAGTTTCTCACTACTAACATTTCTTTTATCTTTGAATCTTCATGTTGTTCCTTTGATTCAATAAGCTCAATTCTTTTTTTCATGTTCACGAGTTCGCTTACATAAAGCTTCTACGACCACAAAAGCTGAGTGGTTGTGGGGTTGTATGTGTTCTTATTGCTTTCTTCTTTGTTTGCTGCTAAGTTTTCACTTTCTCCTTGCTTTAGCCTATACTCCTCTTGCTTAGATCACACCCCTTTACCTTTTACCTTATCCACCCCTTGACTTCCCTGCTCTTCCTCTCATGAGTTCATTTTGACAATGGATGCTGCCTTGTTATTAGTTGATTTTGGTAAGATCCATGTGAGTTTTCTTCTCTATGCCTATTTCATTTGTTTAGCTTGTCTACGCCTTAAAATCCCTCTGTATTGCTTTGCATTCACAAATATTAGTCTTTCACTTGTACCAAATGTATCAGATAGAACACACCTTGTCCCTCTTACATCCTTTGTCAAAATGTTAGGCGTAAGACCCGGAATTTGAAGAGGGTGAATCCAAGGAATGCTCCAACCTTCCTCATAAAGCCTCCTTAAAACAAAACCCAGTACTTGGTTATGGAAAATGTTTGATGTTTTACACCCAGTTGAGGTAAATTTCCCTAACTCTACGTTACACGGGTGCTTGTTTTCCACCAAACTAAGTTCTTTATCTTCAATGGACCCTCTTGGCCCATGCTTAAGATAGATAAACAAACACACTTTATATAAAATAAAGAGAAGAAAGATGTAGGTCCAATATATTGCTCATGGCGTGCCTGTAAAAATCGATTTCTGCCTTGCTCCTCACTACTACTATTACCATTCGTTACCTTCTTCAAGAACTTTGCCTATCGCTACTTGCCTATTCCAGAAACTTCGCTATCCGCTACTAGATCTGGGAACTCTGCTATCTACCTGCTTGTCGTTGCCTATTTATTCCAATATATATATATATATATAGATATAAAATAACGGAGTTGTCTATAATGCGACTTTTTGGAGATTCCGGTGACGGAATCCGGCGGAAGAAATTGAGGTTAAATCTTGATTTGTTGCAGTTAAATTGGTTTTTTAACTGCATATTTGGATTCAGCACCCTGAAAAACCCCTGGGACCCTTTGATTGCGCAGAAACTAGCGATCAAACTTGTGATTCCAATAAATTGCTACCGGATTTTGACCGGAAAAACCCACCGGAAAAGCTTTCAAAAAATCGCATTATAGACAACTCCATATATAACTCTCCTATGTGCTACCTGCTCAAAATTTATATCGCAAATTAACAATACTCTCAAATATTATATATATATATATAAACAATACGGTAAAAAAAACTATTTTAATATTGGAGCGAAATTTATATCGCAAATTAACAATACGCTAAAAAAAACTATTCCAATATTGCCCCAAATTTACCATCCATGGAAAGAAAACACCATCTGGGCTGTGTTTCAGTTGAAAACTAGATGGAGAAATTAACTTCATGGCCATGATATTGGACTAGGCCTTCCATGTTGCGAAAGTTGGTAGTTTTGCCTAATAGACTGTGCAAGCAATGACAGCGATTAAAGACCAGGAAAACGTCTTTTGCAGTTGCTCTTTCATGTCAAACTAAGTTCGAATAGAATTCATGGTTATGATCTTACTGAAATTCATTGTTCTGATCTCACACACGTTTTGATATTGGGTGTGCCAATATTCTTTCCATAACCCTATTCCGTTACCTTGTAACCGGGTTTCATCCCAAAATATTGCGAGCTTCCTCCCTGTAAATATTATGACCTTTTATAATCATTGTAACTAAATCTAATTTTTTCTTCTAAGAAAATCATACACGACAAGTAGGGCTACTGCAAGGTTTGTGCAAGGTTTGTGCTCCGAGGCGAGAAAAAATATTAAACTTCATTTCTTCGGAGTGTTTTCACTATACGTAGCAGCAATACCTTACGCATTTGCGACCAAATCTTAGCAGTGGAACTTTGGGACTCCCCCTATTTCTGAGCAATGACGGACAATATTCAAAATTCGGGCCAAGCTAGTGATTGTACTTCAAAGACGGTGGCATTGAATGCGGGGACAGTGGAGGAGATTAATGGTTTCGAAGTTAGGCCTGTTTCTTACAAAACTTTCGAGGAACAACTGGAAAAACGTCTTAAACCAAACACAGAAAACCCAAGCATAGAAGAAGCACTTCGGGTGTCTCAGGAAGTAACGAGCTTAAAGGATGCTTATACAAGCACTGGGGCTGAGGCGGCTGTATCGTTTTACTTGTGTCCGGAGGTTCATGAGCTCCCTTTACGTCCTCCTCCTGCAATAGAATCAAACTATGTCCAATATTTTGTTACAGGTAAATCTGCACCTTTTTAATACTAGTCTGCAATAGATTGTTGCAATACACTATTTTTACAGGGCGTTTTCTTGGCTTCATGACTCTTCTTAAATGGACTTGGAGCAGATTTTCTCAAACCCGGGCATGACCAATATATTTACCGACATGCAAATGGGTAAAAGGAGGACTCTAAAACCTAGTTCTTGCAAGATATTGTAACGTGTCAAGATTTAAAGCTGCATGAAGCGAATTTCAACTTTAATTTTAAAATTTTGACCTTTTGATTGAAGGTTGTGCGTTATCGGCTTGGCGTCCACGCATGTTGCTTTTGGAGATAAACCACAGATTACAGCCGTGGACTTCAACGTTGGAAAGTCAAGCCGCAGCGATATGAAGGTCTCTGGAAAGCGGAAAAAGGTACTTATGTTGTTCTCTCCCAGTTTTGTTTAACAATGAAAGCGAATTTTAGGTTTATATTTGAAAACCATAAAGTATTGCAAATTGCGTTGTTTACCTCTTATCATGTGATTGTGTTGTAGAAGGCAGTCCAAGAATTCAGTAGACATTTTGTCTTATGTAGGTAAATGGTCCTTTGTTAACGGACTGGATTCTACCTCTGTAATAGAGACACTGCCTAAGGCAAACTGTCTAGGAAGAGATAATTCTGAGATATCAAAATTTAGCAGAACAATTTGCCGTATTGAAATAAATTGTGTGCTTTTGGAAGGATTAAACCCAGGTCTCTGTGAAGAAAGCTCACTTGATGTACCATTCGAACATAATTTGACAAGCATTCAGTAGACATACCTGGACAGTGGAAGCTCAATTCTTGATCTGATACTGAGAACACCTGATTTTTCCATCCCAGCCTCGATTTCATGGGGATTTGTCTCACCACAATGAGCTCTTCGAATCACAGTTAACATTTATCTGACTGCCTAACATATTGCAAGAATGATAACCTCATGTTGACACCCCCATCTCCATTAGCTTCCTGTTTATCCTAGCTCTTTGAAGAAGAACTCTGACTTTTTTTCTGTGCAGTCTGCCAAATGACTCTGCTGCTTATGTCAGGTCCATTTGTAAATGCTTGATTTTTCCATCTCAGTCTTGATTTCATGCAGATTTGTTCCACCACAATGAATTCTGAAATCACAGTTAACATTTTTCCGACTTCCTGACATTGCAAGAAAGACAACCTCATGTTGACACCCTATCCCATTAGCTTCCTGTTTTTTTGGCTCTTTGAATCTCTATGCTGTCTGCCTGATGACTCTGCTTCTTATATCAGGTCCACAGTAAAACTCTTGATCTTTTCATCTCAACCTTGATTTCATGTGGATTTATCTCACCACAATAAGTTCTTTGAATCTGAATCATGTGGCAGAGAGTTTCAGTTAGTGAGTTAAGACAATGAATAAAATACGCTAAATAATGATTTGGTTCTGTTATGAGCCACTAAACTGTTTCATCTTCAACCTCAAGTGAATTGGTTAATTGTATTGCATTGAGAGTACATCTCTCTGAGCCATAATGGAAGAATGCATGTTTGCTAAGCTTACTATAGCGGGGCATTTGAAACATGAATATAATTGAGAAAAACGAAAGTGGACATTCTTAGATTTTTCCATTGGTCCTCTAGCTCCCGTTGGAGCTGTGCTGGAGGAATCCACCCTTTCCAACTTCCATCCATATTTCAAGAGGAGACATCTGCCAGAGCTTTAGTACCTCCCTTCCCCAGCCAGGTAAGGATGTGCTTGAATTCCCAAAGGTTCTTCATGACAGGGGGGAAGGGGACTTAAGATTATTTTCCTTCAGCCTGATCCCGCCCTCTGAAAATTCCTTAAATGCAATTAATTGGAGATTTATCTTCTCATTGCTAGCAGTTTATTTGTCTTTTGAATTATTATTTGGCAAATAACTATAAATTCACAATTGCAATCTTCACAATAAAAACGCTGTGGAAATATAAAAACTAGAATTGAGAAATAGATGCACACACAAAAAACTGACACTGTTATTTTTGGACAATTGTCCTTGGAAAAAAATCCCTAAGGGAAAACCAGTGCAATAGATGAAGGCTTTATTATTATACAACAATTTGAGAGAAATATTATAATTGGTTATCTTATTGGCAAACCTCCATAAATCTATTGGCAAAATATTTGGAAGACATCCTTGTCTCCCTCTCCAATCAACTCAACCTCTCCTACCTTGCTTGCTCCTCCTCCCGGCCACTTGCACTGTAGCCTAGAAATGCTCTATGCCTGACTGAATAAAATTGTACAACCTCGGAACTGCATCTAGGTGAGATGTCTAGCCTTGCTTTGCCTCTAAGAGCTTGATTGGACAATTGGTAACTGAAGCAAGTCTCTTCCGGCAACCCACACTAGGGTTTCTTGCTATTCACACTACTCTGTACGACCTCCTTTGCGGATTATTTGGCCTCCCTCTTTTCTGTCTCTCGTACACTGGAAATACCAAGGAAATCTTGTTCCAAAATCTATGCTGCTCTCTCTTTGATGCCTTCCCTAGCTTTAACTACATCCTTGTTGAACGCTGCAAATTGGGTAAGTCAAACTGCTCAAACTCACTTGATATCTCTTTTCGAATCCCTCACCTTGCTCATATAATCCTCTGTTAGGCAATTAACGATCAAGACCTAATCTTGATCAATGGCTTAGATCACTTTGACTCCATCAATAGAAGTCTCTAGAGAAAAATTGAATTACCTTATTAATTAATTTTAATTAACCAACTTCCCTAGGTTTGACGTAGGAAAAAAATTAAATTATTGGCTAATAAATCTAATTAAGGCGTTTTTGAGTCTTATCTCGCGAAACCTTTTCTGGGTTTTGGAGATCTCATGTTCCTTAGCCTCTTAGATATCATAGAGACTCAGACACGTGCCTGCTGGCTCAACCATTAATCTAAACACTATGCTTTGCGGGGGGGAGCACCCCTCCCCCTTTCGAACCCACTCCCAATCCGCGCTCGCGGTGGAGCGGCTTGGAGTGCGCTCCGATCAACAAATTTCCGCCTGCCTTGCCATTTTCGTGAGCGCTGTCGGGAGCGTCGCTCCTGGAGCGAAAATTACAGCCCGGGAGCGATCGCTCCCGGGCTTTAAATTTTCGCTCCGGGAGCGTTTCGGGCGGCGCCGAGAGCGATTCGGCGGGAAAAAAATCCGCGGACGCAAAAAAAAAAAATCCAAGTTCAATTTTTGTTTTGTTTTGTTTTTGTTTAACCCAATGGGGCTAAAAAAATTTCATTATCACTTTGAATGAGTTGAGTTTCTTGGAGAGCAAGAGTAAAGGAGCGAGGAGAAGCGAGGAGCAAGGAGCAAGTTTGCGAAGAGGTAAGTAACTTAGTAATTTAGTTAGTTTAGTTAGTTTGATTTAGTCAGGTAGTAATTTAGTTAGTTTAATATAGTTTATTTATTAAAAAATCATGAATCTAAATTAAATTAATTAATATAAATAAATTAAATTAATTTGCAGATTTAAAAGCCTACAAATATCAAACATCATGGACCTGGCTATATTTCTTGGCATTTTCCTCTTCTTGGTCCCTTTTATGGTTATTGCTGGAGAGTAGGAAACAGAGGGGCCAAAATGAAGAGGGGGATGAAGAAGCTGGAGAAAGTCGAATTGATGAAAACCTCGGTGAGGAGGAGCTGGAGGAGGGTGAACATGACTCTCAAAAACCTAAAAAAGACCAAACCCCATTGTGGAAATTTGTTAACAGGGCTGAAACAGGGAGAGGGGGTGGAACGACTAAATTTCATTGCCCCCATTGCAACAATGATTACACAGGTTCATACACCCGTGCCAGAAAACACCTTTGCGGGAAAAGGCCATGGGATGGAGACAAACAAATAGGAATCAAAACTTGTCCAACGGATAGAGCCAAATACATAAGGGAAGAGGAGGGAGCCCAATACAAATAAAAAAAATCAAGGGGTTTCTTTGAATCAAGCTCACAATCACAAGCACAAAGAACTCCTTCAGCATCCTCCCAAGGCAGTGGATATGCAGGGTCATCATCTTTAAGGCGTAGAACCATATCAGAGTTCCTTGATGAGGGGTGTAGGAATGATGTGGATTCAAAGATTTACAGGTTTCTCTATGCATGTGGGATACCATTCAATGTTCTTCGCTCACCTTATTGGCACGAAATGGTTTCGGCCATAAATGATGCCCCTAAAGGATACAAGAGCCCTGTGTATGACAAGGCAAGAACCGTTGGCCTTGATAATGAAAAAGCAAAAATATCACATTCTTTGAATAGAATGACAAGTGCTTGGACTGAGCATGGGGTGTCCATCGTATCTGATGGATGGACAAATGTAAAAGGCAAGCCATTGATAAGTGTTCTTGCTGTGTCTGTTAATGGTCCAATCTTTCTAACTGCACATGATTACTCAGACAAGTTCAAGACCGCCATCAACATTGTAGAAGCATTACTTGAAACAATTGACCGTATTGGGCCATACAATGTCATCCAAGTCATCACTGATAATGCTGCTAATTGTAGGGCAGCGGGAGCAATTATTGAGGACAAATACCCCAATATATTTTGGTCTGGATGTTTGGTTCACACATTGAACCTTCTGTTGCATGATATTGTCAAGAACAAAAATGTACAATACCATTGGATTGGTGATTTGTACAAGAAAGGCAAAAAAATGATAAAATTTATTACAAATCATAGCAATACCCATGGCCTTTTCCGCAGTCACTTGAGATTGGAGTTGTTGAAGATTGCGAAGACCAGATTTGGTAGCTATTACCTCACCTTCAGGCGCCTTTTGAAGGTAAAAGAGTCATTGGCTAGCATGGTATCAAGTCCACATTGGCAGGTATTAAAGGAAAGGGCTACAAATGCAGCTGACAGGGGAGGTTTTGAAATGGTGGAGGAGGCCGCTCTTGATGGTCAGTTTTGGACAAGTGTGAGGCAAGTATTGGATTTCACCAAGTCCATTTATCACATGATTCGGTTTGCAGATACAGACAAACCAGTGATTGGCGAGGTGTATGAGCAGATGGATACCATGTTGGGGCAAATAAAAGATATTGTTCATAACAGAGGTCTCGACTTGTACAAACTGATTCACGATTGTGTGTGTGAACGGTGGAATAGACTTAATCTTCCACTACATTGCTTGGCGTATATCCTTACGCCAAAATACTACTCTACATCTTGGTTGGGCCAACCTGCACCAGGGGGTGGGATTAGGACCAAACCTCATTTAGATCCAAAGGTAACTAGTGGATATTTGCAAGCATTAGAAAAGTTGATACCTGACATGGAGGAATGTGTAGTTGTGCGCCTTGAAATAGGCAAATACTTCAGTGGCACTGGTTTGTTTGGTAACTTCCATGCAATGGATGACAGAGATAGATTTGATTCTCTCACATGGTGGGAAACAAATGGCGGCCAGGGACTTTTGCCAAAATTGGAAAAAAGAGTTCTTTCACAGGTTGTAAATACTTCTTCTGCAGAGAGGTGTTGGAGCACCTACAACTACATACATAATGTGAAAAGAAACAGACTCAATGAAAACCGAGCAGAAAGCTTGGTTTATGTGCACTACAACTTGAGGTTATTGAGTCATTACTGTGATCGGGCTTATGAGGATCTTACATATAAAATTTGGGACAATTACCTAGAGGATGACAATTTGGAGGATGGCATTGTACAACTTGAAGAACTGGAAGAGGAACTTATAAGGGATGAAGATGAAGCAGCTGCAGCAGCCATGCCACCTCCACCTCCACCATCTACTGGTAGCAATGCTCGAGTTCAGAGTCTTGTTCCTTTGTTGTCGCCACCTCCATCTACACCCTCATGTGGAGGGCATGTGCCTTCTAGTTCTGGTCGTTGGTCTATGCGGGAGACTTCTAGAAGACCACCACGACCTCCTTATACTCCTAGAGATTTTCGTGGCAAGGGCCACATGTAGATTTACAATTTACTTGTCTTTTCTAGTTTCTATTAGACTTTAGTTTTCATAACTGTTGAGTTTTGAGTCCTTGACTCTTGACTCTTTCATATCATAATGATATTTTTTGTAAACAATATATGGCTGTGACAATGAAAATTTGAAGTTTGAAGTTGGCAATTATAACTCATTGGTAATGATTGTGAATTATGAATATGATGCTTCGTGAAAGACTAAAGTTGTTTCATTTCATTTCATTATTTATGTTTCATTTTATAACATTTCATTTCATGTTAACAGTTAGAAGTTAGGACTTAGAAATATCTGAGATATTACTTCTTGTAATGGTTAAACTTAGCTTACAAGTACAACTTTGGTGATCAATGATGATAAATGTTATATATTGAATTTTCAATTTTGAAAGCTTGAAGTTGAAACTTAAGATTGAATTTGATGAATCATGATTCACGAGACTCAATATGTTGCAGTTGTAATATGTATGTTACTAACTTGTGGACATGGTTGATGAAGATTATAACTTCTAGATGATTGATGTGATATGGTTCAATGATCAATCTATGTTTTTTTACGTTTTTTATATCTAATTCATCATTCTACATGTTTTTGTTGACATATATGTATCAAAATATAAAAAATATATATATTTTTAAAAAACCGCTCCGGGATTCGCTCCCAAACCTGGAGCTTCTGAAAATGTCGCTCTTGTTCCCTGCTTTTGCCCCCGCTCCCAAGTAACATTGACCGATACTAAGCACCAGTTTTGTATCTTGTACTAGTGGATGTATGAGGGCCATTATCCCTGGTACGGAAGCCCTAGACAACTGTATTATATGTTGTTTAATATAACAAAGTTGGGTTGAAAATTGTAAAAAGTTGTCCATATTCTGTGCATGTATGGTTTACTATTGTTCATATTCCGCCATGCAAAGTAGTTCTATTGAGATTCTTGGTTTGCTAGCATTGGAGATTTTAAGATTCTATCCTAGACCCAAGATCGTGGAAACTTAACATGGTATCAAAGGATACCTGAGCTACTTTGAGGGACAGTGAATCAGAGTGTGCACAGTGAAGCAACTAAGAGGGAATTGTGGGTGTCTATAGATCATGGAGCATGGGTTCAACTGAGGAAATGGAGATGTGTTCTTGACAGGTTACATGTTGAGATGGGATGGGAGTTTTGGTGGATTGGTGGTGAGCCTGGTGAAAAACAGTTTGTTGTAGGGCAGATTGTTGATCATGGACTTCCGTTGATTTGTCATGGATGGTTGGGACAACTCGAGGGTTTCTTTAGCATGGACGAGATCAAGTTTATCGAGATGGCTTCATGTGATGGACTACAGGTTGGCAAGCTAGAGTCTTCATCGGATCGTGATGTTGCATATCCCAGATTGGAGATAATGTAGGCTCAGAGGGAGTAGCCCTATGGAGGTTTGGGATCTTCAGGTTCAAATGCGATGAGGCAGAGTCACTACTGAGATTACTGGATTCATTCTACAGGGTACGTTGTAGTGATAGATGCCAGATGGGCTAGTGTCGTCGCCGGATGAGGATGGTTACTTCCAAGTCTTGTAATTACCTCTCTCGTTAAGAAGGAGTGTTGATTTGTGTAGCTTGGGAGGTACTCCAAGACCTAGTGTTCGAGGGTTGGAGGTCAAAGAGCCCCAAGTAGGCTTGTGAGCTTAGAACCCAAGCCTGGGGTTTTGCACACATAGATGTTTCGGCCACAATAGTGATGAGTCTTCCACATGTGATGGATGAGGATGATAGCTCTCGCGAGAGAATTCTAACGCAATGAGAACCATCCGATTCCAAGTTTTCGTTGAGTTGTTACAAATTTTTGAAGTTATATGATGGAGTTTTAACACATGTTCTAAGGTCGGCTTGGTGTTAAGTTGACTTAACTAGTTATGCAAGTCCCTAGATTGTGACGTTATGAAGCCCCTCTTATTAGTATATATAGAGGGTGAGTGTGAGGACTTATTCTCATCCATTGGTGCATCACAAGAACTCATCATAGGAGCCTAAGGAACTCGGCTAAGGGAGAGAGGTAACTATGTGGAAGCCGCAACAAGAAGGCTAGGGCAGCGAGGGAGTTAAGATCTGTTTCAGGGCTAAATTGAGGAAACCGAGCTACTATTAGAGGGTCGAGGAGTTGATCTTGAAGGTTGAGTTGAAGAAGGCTGAACACAGGTCTATTTGGGGCAACAAAGAGGTAAGGGAAGTCGGTTTTGAGTGAGTTGTAGGTGACAGCATGAGACTGTGGTAGGCCGCAGGCCTAACCACTTCAAAATAGGGACAGCGTGGAGATGTTTTGGAGCAGATTTGTGCCCAAAACAACAATACGTATGTGGAGGACTCTTCCTTAGTAGGGCTGCATAGATTAATGGTTGCTTGGGTGCTTGATTAGGGTTGTTGCAGTGTGCCTTGATTCCCTAACCAACCACAACTTCAAAAACAAGAAGACAACAAACCTGGAGGAGCACTATCTTGTGATGGGTCATAGTTTTGACCAGAGTTTGGATCATTTATAGGGTAGCCTATGGAAGTCAAAGAGGAGTGGCAGACCTCATGGTTAGATTCCCTAAACCAGTGACAGTTTCCACAATAATTGGGCAGCAGACTTGGAGCGAAAGTTTGATGTGTGTTGGGTCAAAGAGTTTGACCAGTGCTTGGATCAGATTGATGGGCAGCTTGAGGAGACCTTAGGAGTTGTTAGGAGGAGCTCACATGTTGATTTGGGGTAGCATCAAATGTGATCTAGGCATCAAATTTTGCAGGGAGGCTTGGGCACATGCATTCCCAAGAACGTCGAAACTGTTTTGGAAAATTCCACCCAGAAACGATTATATTAAAATAATTTTAAAAAATTATTCGACCCTAAGTCTAAACTTAGGAATATTAAAATATTAATGGGTATTAATCTAATTGTGGGTGAATCTTCTAGATAAAGATGGAGATCAAGTCAAAACGATCTGAGCCCTTGATTAGGAGTTAATCTAAGCCATTGGTTATCCAACAGGAAGATATAAGAAGGGGCTTGAGGGTCATTTGAAAAACACACCAGGCAAATATTCGTTTGCCCAAGTAAAATCAATTTTCTCACTGGTCAAAGTTCGGCAAGAGAAAATCGATTCAGAAGGAGAGTTGCAGGTGGAGGAGAGACAGAGAAGGTTTAGCATCAGTCAAGGAGACAGGGACGAAGACGCAAAGCAGTAGAAGGGACAACGTTGGGTAGATTGACGCTGGGAGAGGCAGTGTTGGCTTGAGTGACGTAGACATTGCATAGGCCAGTCCAAAGGCCAGAGAAAGTGATGCTAGGCAAGCCAAAGAGACGCAGAGGGTGGAGGAATGTCTCTCTCGGGTCAAATACTTGTTCAAGAACATCTGTAAAATTTTCTCAGAAAGCCTTGTTCTTTACCACTGAGTGTAATTTGTACATGAAGATTTTTGTTGAAGAATAATGAAACCCTCTTCTACTACACCGGTTTTCCCGCATTGGGTTTTCCCGGGGACAATTGGCCAAAAATAACTGTGTCATTGTGATTGTATTTGTGCTAGCATTTTACTTACATTTACTTTCTGCAATGTTTTAATTGTGAAGGTTGTAGTAGATTATGTTTTGCTATTTGTTGTAAGAATACAGTAGATAACTTATTTCTGAGGTAATAAGTAGAAGAAATAATATTAATCATAGAAAGTAGGATTTCCATTTATAAATTTTCACATGGTATTGCAGCTTTAGGGACGCAAAAGAGAGAAGTCGGAGGATCCAATGCTGAGAAGAGAAGGGAATTTGAAATTCCTGTAGGGGCAGAAATTCGAATCTCCCAGTGGATTGTGCAACTCAAACCAAGGAGATTGTATTTCGTGGGAAAACTCTCTCTGAGTGAGCCGACAGAGAGGTAAGTCTTTTCCAATTGAAATTTATCAGTGGTAGAAGGGACAGTGCAGCAAAAGATTCAGCAAAGGAGGATCACCTCAAGTGGGACGCAGTTTTTTCCTACAACAGTTGTTGGGATAGGTTAGCGTCAGAAATTGGCTCAATATGGAAACTCAAAGTGTCTCAGATTTATCTACCAGATTAGATGAAGAATTCACATGCCTAACTAATTCAACATCAGCGGATGTTTGGTACATTGATAGCGAGGCTTCAGCTCATATGACCAGAGTACAAGAACATTTCTCGAGCTATCAAAAAAAACAAATGGACTTCCAAATAACTATGGGAAATAGAATGAAATGTACTCCAGTGGGGAAAGGCACCATAGCTTGTCAGACGGAAGCAGGGACCAACATCCGAGCCGCCAATGTTCTGCATGTGTCAAGATTAGGAATGAATTTAATTTCAGTGTCCCAGTTACAGGACAAGGAATATGATGTATACTTCATCGAGAAGAAAGTATATGTTAAGCATCCAAGCTGGAAGAATAAAAAGCAAATTGGGGTTCGAAGCAACAAGTTTTATAGGTTGCAGCTCGAATCGTCAATGGCACTAATAAGCAACGACTATAATGGTGAGAAGGAGCGAAATGAATTATGGCACGGGCGAATGGGGCACTTACACCATGGAGCATTGAGGATGCTTAGAGAGACTGTTACAGGGGTACCAGTCCTAAGTAGTGAACATGATGACTTGTGCAAAGGATGTGTGCTAGGGAAGCATGCTAAAGCAATGTTTTTCCAGAAGTAATAATAGAGAAGAGGGTGTATTAGGATTAATACACTCAAATATCTGCGGTCCTATCTCCACAAGGGCTCTTAGTGGTGGTGAATACTTCGTCACTTTTATCAATGATCACTCCGGAAAAATCTGGATCTATTTGTTAAAGACCAAGGATGAGGTCTTTGATCATTTTCGAGAGTTTAAGGCTCTTGTTGAAAATATGACAGGGAAAAAGATAAAGGTATTTCCTCCAGATAATGGTGGAGAATATACAAACAAATATTTCACAGATTTTTGCGTAAAGGAGGGCATCAAAAGAGAGTGGCCAACTCCATATAATCTGGAGCAAAATGGAGCGACAGAACAGAAGAACCGAACTATTGTTGGGGCAGTGAAAGCCATGTTGTATAATCAGGATCTACCTCAGTATCTATGGGCAGAAGCTTGCAACACGACAATATATATCCAGAATAGAACTCCTCATAAAGCATTGGGGAAGAGAACGCCCAAAGGAGTTTTCACACGGAAGAATCCAAAAGTCAGTTATCTCAGGATATTCGAAAGCGTGGCTTATTGGCACATTCCAGACGAGAAGCACAAAAAAATGGATCACACTACAAAGAAGGGGTATCTCGTAGGATACAGTGAGACCTCAAAGGCATATAGAATCTACATTCCTAGCAGCAAGAAGATTATAGTAAGACAAGATGCAAAGTTCATGGAAGATAGAGCTTTCAAGAAATCTCGTGAAATGCCCGCAGAAGATCAGTCAAGAGATGTTCCGTTAGTCCAAGAGAAATAAGGGAAGCAAGAAGGACAAGCAGGAGAGCATATACATGGGTCGAGTATAGTGACCAACACCAATATCTCCTTAGGAGGAGGAAATGCGGATGTTTCTCGACAGACGGAACGACATGATCAAGAGGAAGCGTTGGTTGAGCATCCCACCACCAGTGGTAGAGTAGAGAAGTGTTGCAGACACTAAGGGACATAGAGGAGATTGTTGAAGCTCCTAGAGCCGAGAAGAGGCAGCGTAGACAACCAGATAGATACCAAGCATTGGTAGCTCAGGTTGAAGAACCCACTAGATTTCAGGAAGTTGCTCAACACCAAGTATGGGTGGATGACGTGGTGGAAGAATACAACTCCATCATGACAAATGATGTCTGGAAAGTAGTACCTAGACCAGAAGATAGATCAGTTGTAGGATCACAATGGATCTACAAGATCAAGTACGTTGCAGACGACAACATAGAGAAGTACAAGGCAAGGTTTGTAGCAAAGGGGTATGCTCAAAAGGAAGGAATAGACTATGAAGAGACCTTCACCCCAATTGCCCGATACACCTCTATCAGATTTGTCATATCCCTAGCAGCTCAAACGGGATGGCAGATTCACCAGATGGATGTCAAGACAACATTCTTGAATGGAGTGATAGAAGAGGAGGTGTATATAAAACAACATGAAGGCTTCAAAACTCATGAGAAGGAAACTCATGTTTGCAAGTTAAAGAAAGCCATGTACGGGCTCAAGCAGGCACAGCATGGTATGGTCGGATTGATAGTTACTTGCAGCAGTTGGGATTTGTTAAGAGTGATGTTGATCCCAATCTTTACTATTTGTTGGTAGAGAATGAGCCACTTATTCTGGTACTATATGTAGATGACTTGTTCCTAACTGGGTCATCTAGGCTCATCCAAGACTGCAAGAAGAATGTTGAAGCCGAATTTGACATGAAGGACTTGGGATTGATGCATAATTTTCTAGGGTTGGAAGTTTGGCAGAAGAATGGAGAGATGTTCCTTGGATAAGGAAGATACGCTACAGAAACTCTAAAGAGATTCAGAATGCAAGATTTTCGACCCATGGCTACTCCCATGACCACCAACTGGAAGAAAATAGATGCATCAGAGGAAAAAGAAGTAGATCCCACCTTGTGCAGATAGCTCATTGGGCCGCTTATGTATCTAGTCAACACTAGGCCAGACAGTTGTTTTGCAGTCAACACTCTTGGTCAGTTCATGGTGGAACAAAAAAGGTTGCATTGTGCAACGGCAAGAAACATTCTTATATATGTATGTGGAATAGTCGAATATGGGTTGAAGTACTCTAGAGGGGAGGACGTCAAGTTGAATGGGTTCACTGATGTAGATTGGGCAAGTAATTCCGTAGACTGAAAAAGTACCTCAGGGTATTGCTTTAGTGTTGGATCAAGGATGATATCTTGGTGTAGTAGGAAGCAGAAATTGGTAGCACTGAGTTTAGCAGAAGCAGAGTATATGGCAGCCAGCGCAACTACGTGCGAAGCCATATGGCTCAGAAAATTGCTTGTGAGCTTATTAAGAAAAAGGATGGAAGTGACCAAGGTTTACTGCGATAATAAGAGTTGTATCAAACTCTCTGAGAATCGAGTATTTCATGATCGGTCAAAACATATAGATATATGTTGTCTTTTTATCAAAGACTGTGTTCAGCGTGGAGCAATAAAACTACAGTATGTTCCCACAAGAGAGCAGGAGGCTGATATACTCAGAAAGGCTCTCAAAAGAGCTAAGTTCACTTAGTTCACAAAGCAGATGGGTACGGTTGAAAACCCGTTTTAGTAGTAGCAACAGTTTTTAGTACAGGGGCAGTTGGCAGTGGCAGTACTAGCAGCAACACAGATGCAGACATTCAGAGGGAGTTGTAGTACGGATGCAGTGTTGGCAATGGCAACGTCAGCACATGTACAGTTACAGCAAAAGCGCAGTAGTTGGTGGACAGCATGTCAGTCATCAGCATCGCAGAGGACAATGCTTCAAAGTCAGAGCAGTATGCAACAACAGTATATTGCTAGAGCACATTCCTTGCTAAGAGGGAGTGTTTATTTGGGATAGCATCGGATGTGCTCTAGGCCTCAAATTTTGCAAGGAGGCTTGGGCACATGCATTCCAAAGAACCCAGAAACCATTTTGGGAAATTCCACCCAGAAATGATTATATTAAAATAATTAATATTTTTAATTGGACCCTAAGTTTAAACTTAGGGAAATTAAAATATTAATGGGTATTAATCTAATTGTGGGTGAATCTTCTAGATAAAGACGAAGATCAAGTCAAAACGATTTGAGCTTTTGATTAGGAGTTAATCAAGGTCGTTGGTTATCCAATAGGAAGATATAAGAAGGGGCTTGAGGGTCATTTGGAAAACACACCAGGCAGATACAGTACAGTTGGCAGTGGCAGTACTAGCAGCAACACAGATTCAGACATTCAAAGGGAGTTGTACTACGGATGCAGTGCTGGCAATGGCAACGTCAGCAGATGTACAGTTACAGCAAAAGTGCAGTAGTTGGTGGACAGCATGTCAGTCATCAGCATCGCAGAGGACAATGCTTCAAAGTCAGAGCAGTATGCAATAGCAATATATTGCTAGAGCACATTCCTCGCTAAGAGGGAGTGTTTATTTGGGATAGCATCGGATGTGCTCTAGGCCTCAAATTTTGCAGGGAGGCTTGGGCACATGCATTCCAAAGAACCCAGAAACCATTTTGTGAAATTCCACCCAAAAATGATTATATTAAAATAATTAATATTTTTAATTGGACCCTAAGTCTAAACTTAGGAAAATTAAAATATTAATGGGTATTAATCTAATTGTGGGTGAATCTTCTAGATAAATTAGTAGTTAATCAAGGTCATTAGTTATCCAACAGGAAGATATAAGAAGGGGCTTGAGGGTCATTTGGAAAACACACCAGGCAGATACTCAGTTGCCTAAGTAAAATCAATTTTCTCATTGGTCGAAGTTCGGCAAGAGAAAATCGATTCAGAAGGAGAGTTGCAGGTGGAGGAGACACAGAGAGAGTTCAACATCAGTCATCGAGGCAGGGACAAAGACGCAAAGTAGTAGAAGGGACAACGCTGGGCAAATTGACGCTAGGAGAGGCAGTGTTGGCTTGAGTGACACAGGCATTACACAGGCCAGTCCAGAGGCCAGAGAAAATGACGTTGGGCAAGCCAAAAAGATGCAGAGGGTGGAGGAACTTTTCTCTCGGGTCAAATACTTGTTCAGGAACGTCTGTAATTTTTTCTCAGAAAGCCTTGTTCTATACTGCTAAGTGTAATTTGTACATGAAGAATTTTGTTGAAGAATAATAAAACCCTCATTTGTTGCACCAATTTTCCTGCATTAGGTTTTAGAGGACAATTTTCCAAAAATGACTGTCATTGTGATTGTATTTGTGCCAGCATTCTACTTACATTTACTTTCTACAGTGTTTTAATTGTGAAGGCTGTAGTAGAATATGTTTCGATATTTTCCGTAAGAATACAGTAGATAACTTATTTATGAGGTAATGAGTAGAAGAAATAATATTAATCACTGCAGTAGGATTTCTATTTAGAAATTTTCACACCACATGCACTGTTGGGAAGCCTTCCAAGCAGCCAAGGTGAAGGCACATCAGATTGGAAGGCAAGAGGACAACAACAAGGAGTGTTGCAGATGTTCCCTTGGTTGACGAGTTGATGTTGTCCTAGGAGAGGACAAGTTGTTGACGCCCAGATTTGTGCAATAGCTCCTCTACTGCAGAGCAAAGGGCAGATTGGTGGTGGACTCTATGGGTAGCCATGTGTAAGGGTCTCCTAACTGTGGGGATACCCTAACTAGGTGCAGATGCTACAACGTGGACTTGGTCTCTCGTGGACTATTGGAGGGCAGTGTGAGAGTGGACGAAGTGTGAACGTATATTGGGCAATTATGGTTTGCTAGAGGACAACGTAATTGTGTCCAAGTTGGAGCCCGGTGAGCAACACCTTGATGGACAAAGGTAGTTGCAAGAGAGGCAGCAGTTGAGATCAAGAGTCTGATCAACTCGGAACAGTTTGTGGAGCCTGAGACTTGTGTGTGGAGAAGGACATCTACAGTAGAAGATTGGTAGTTCTCCTAGCCCATGTTCACTGTAAGAAATGGACATCTTGCAGTGATAGGTGGCAACCCTCTATGCCCTATGTTGGTCTTCATTGGAGCAGTGCAGGAAGACCATATTGGGTTGAAGTCCCTGAGTAGCTAAGGAGCAGCAATGGGCAGTTGAGAGCAATTCACAAGTTGAGCTATGAACAACTCGACAAGAGTCTCGATGTGTTGATGCATTGATGGACGAACGATCAACTAGCGAGCAGATTAGATAGTTGAGATTCAGTGACGAGATGGACTTGGAGCATTGATAAAGGTAGGAGCTGCAGATCGGAAGCCAAAGGATCTGGTAGGTACATGGTACGACCGAGAGGAGTTGAGAGAGTGCGCTATATCAGCCAAATGGTCAGAGTACCTTGTTGATGACAGATTGGTTGTCGATCGACCAACACCAAGCCCCAATTTTGTATCTTTTACTAGTGGATGTATGAGGGCCATTATCCCTGGTACGGGAGCCCTAGACTGTTGTATTATATGTTGTTTGATATAACAAAGTTGGGTTGAAAATTGTAAAAGGTTGTCCATATTTTGTGCATGTGTGATTTAATGTTGTTTATATTCCACTATGGAAAGTAGTTCTGTTGAGATTCTTGGTTTGGTAGCACGGAGATTTTAAGATTTTATCCTAGACCCAAGATCGTGGAAATTCAACATGGTATTAGAGGATATCTGAGCTACTTTGAGGGACAGTGAATCAGAGTGTGCACAGCGAAGCAACTCAGAGGAAGTTGTGCGTGTCTAGATCATGGAGCAGAGGGTTCAGCTGAGGACATGGAGATGTGGTCTTGACATGTTACATGGTGAGATGGGCTGGGAGTTCTGGTGAATTGGTGGTGAGCCTGACAAACAACAATCTATTGTAGGGTACATTGCTAATCATGGACTTCCGTTGATTTGTCATGGATGGTTGGGACAACTCGAGGGTTTCTTTAGCATGGAATTGATCAGGTTGATCGAGATGGCTTCATGTGATGGACTACAGATTGGCAGGCTAGAATCTTCATTGGATCATGATGTTGCATATCCAAGATTGGAGGGTTTTACAGGAGTGGTAATTGATCTAGGAAGATGAGTGCTTGCAGGACTGAGCCAGTGGAGATCGTGTAGGCTCAGAGGGAGTCCAGCCTCAGAGGGAGCATCGCTATGGATCTTTGGGATCTTCAAGTTCAGATGCGACGAGGCAGAGGCACTACTGAGATTGCCAAATTCATTCTACAGGGTATGCTGTAATGATGGATGCCAGATGGGGTAGTGTCATTGCCGGATGATGATGGTTGCTTCCTAGTCTTGGAAGTACCTCCCTTGCTAAGAGGGAGTGTTGATTTGTGTAGCTTGGGAGGTACTCCAAGCCCTAGTGTTCGAGGGTTGGACGTCAAAGCGCCACAAGTAGGCTTGTGAGCTTAGAACCCAAACCTGGGATTTTTCACACATAGTTGTTTGGGCCAAAACCATGACCAGTCTTCAACATGTGATGGATAAGGATGATAGCTCTTGGCAAGGAATTTTCACACGTGTTAAGGTCGGCTTGGTGTTAAGTTGTCTTAACTAGTTATGGAAGCCCCTAGATTGTGACAGTATGAAGCCCCTCTTATTAGTATATATGGAGGGTGAGTGTGAGTACTTATTCTCATCCATTGGTGCATCACAAGAACTCATCAAAGGAGCCTAAGGAACTCGGCTAAGGGAGAGAGGTAACTCTGTGGAAGCTGCAACAAGAATGCTAGGGCAGCGAAGGAGTTAAGGTCTGTTTCAGGGCTAAATTGAGGAAATCAAGCTGTTGTTAGAGGGCCGAGGAGCTGAGCTTGAAGGCCGAGTTGAAGAAAGGTGAACGCAAGTCTATTTGGGGCAGCAAAGAGGTAAAGTAAGTTTGTTTTGCGTGGGATGTACGTGACATCGTGGGCCTGTGGTAGGCCGCAGGCCTAACCACTTCAAAACAAGGACAACATGGAGAGGTTTTGGGGCGATTTGTTCCCAGAACAACAATATGTATGTGGAGGACTCTTCCTTAGTAGGGCCGCAGAGATTAAGGACTCTTACTACAACAGCAAGAAAACAATAGACCTGGAGCAACATTATCTTGTGATGGGTCATAGTCTTGACCAGTGTTTGGATCAGTTATACGGAAGTCTGTGGAAGTCAAAGAGGAGGGGCAGACCTCATGGTTTGATGCCCTAAACTAGTGATAGTTTCCACAGTGATTCGGCACCAAACTTGGAGCAAAAGTTTGATGTGTGTTGGGTCAAAGAGTTTGACCAGTGCCTGGATCAGATTGATGGGCAGCTTGAGGATACCTTAGGAGTTGTTTGGAGGAGCCCACATGGACTATTGGGAAGCCTACCAAGCATCCAAGGTGACTGGAGGCACATCAGATTGGAAGGCAAGAGGACAACAGCAAGGAGTGTTGCAAATGTTATCTTGGTTGAGGAGTTGATGGTGTCCTAGGAGAGGACAAGTATTTGATTCCCAAATTTGTGAAATAGCTCCTCTATTGCAGAGCAAAGGGCAGATTGGTGGAGTTTGTGGGCAGTCATGTGTAAGGATCTCTCTTGGACTGTTGGAGGGTAGCGTGAGAGTGGACCAAGTGTGAACGTGTTTTGGGCACTTATGGTCTGTTGGAGGACAGCGTGATAGTGTCCAAGTTGGAGCCCGGTGAGATACAGCGTGATGGAGAAAGGTAGTTACGAGAGAGGCAGTTGTTGAGCTCAAGGTTTTGATCAACCAAGAGCAGTTTGTGAAGCCATAGGCTTGTGTGTGGAGAAGGGCATCTACAACAAAAGATGGGTAGTCCTCTTAGCCAATGTTCATTGTGGGAGATGGACATCTTGTAATGATAGGTGGCAGCCCTCTGTGCCCTATGTTGGTCTTCATCGGAGTAGCGCAAGAAGACCATAGTGGGCTAAAGTCCCCGAGTAGTTGAGCAGCAGTGGGCAATTGAGAGTTGTTTACAAGTGGAGTTGTGAACAACTCGAAAGAAGTCTCGATGTGTTGATGCATTGATGGAGGAATGATCAACTAGTGAGCAGATCGAATAACTGAGATTCAGTGACCAGATGGACTTGGAGCATTGATAGAAGCAGGAGCTGCAGATCGAAATCCGAAGGACCGAGTAGGTACAAGGTACGACCAAGAGGAGCTGAGAGAGTGTGCTACATCAGCCAGATGGTCAGAGTATCTTGTTGAGGACAAATTGGTTGTCGATGGACCGACACCAAGCCCCAGTTTTGTATCTTGTACTAGTGGATGTATGAGGGTATTATCCCTGGTACAGGAGCCCTAGACTATTGTATTATATGTTGTTTAATATAACGAAGTTGGGCTGAAAATTGTAAAAAGTTGTCCATATTCTGTGCATGTGTGATTTACTGTTGTTTATATTCCGCTATGCAAAGTATTTCTGTTGAGATTCTTGGTTTGGTAGCGTCAAAGATTTTAAGATTCTATCCTAGACCCAAGATCATTGAAATTCAACACATCTCTACCCACACGTGCGAGTAAAGTCTGAGGCAAACATCGAAATTGCAAGGTCGAGGGTACAGGTCGAAAGTTGTTGAGATAGGAAGGAGGACCGAGATTCTAAATGAAACCTAATTGGCATTTACGTGAGTTGAATTTTATGGTATGACAACTTGTTGACTTGGGCTTCTTTTGTCGTGATGAAATAAGGATAATTGGAAGGCTGGCTTGGTGGATGGAGGAGAACCTGTTGTTGGTCTTGCTTGTCTCATTTGATTTGGTTCTAAAAGAAGAGGAGAATTTTTGGGTTTTTTCTCCTAGAAGAGGGGTTTTCCCCTGGATGAGAGCCTACATCATGTCTCCTTGTCGTTTTGATCTTCATGCATTTATGTTTTGGTAGTTTCTTGATGATAAGAAGATAAAAGAAGACATAAAAGAAGTTAACAAGAATACTAAGAAATCACAAGTGATTATCAAGATAAGAAAATCTTTCTGCCTTTATGATTTTTTAACATAGTATCGAAGCTATGGTGAAGAAGGACAAAAGGCAGCTTGAAGATCTATTCATCTTCTTGAAGTAAGGAAGTTTTGATAAAGGATCATATAAAATTCTTGGTTTCAAGAAGACCTAGACCTCATCTAAGGTGGCATCAAAAAATCAAAGTTTTGTACACTTCTCCAAGGCAATTCACATTACCATTTTCAAGGAGGATCCGAGAGTAGTCTACTTCTTAAATTTTCATATCACAGTCACTTAACCGCAGGCAGAGACACCCAAAGTCACAGGCAGAGACACCTGAAGTTGCAATCAGCTTAGAGGCAACCGAAAGTTGTAGGTAGTTAAGAAGATCTAAAAATTTAGAGGCACAAAGATTGTGGGAATAGTAGCTTTACAGAGGTCTCAAATAGGAAGCGGCGACGACAACTTCTAACTACAGGAAAGCATGAGGGAAAGCATGATTCAATCTAGCGGAAGCCGACAAACATATTAGCATAAGGTACAATGGCGCCTGCAAATGTATCAAACCAGGGTTTGACGGCGGCTAGGGAAACCCTACACACCAAAATATGGACACATAGCTCCCGAACATTGCTTTTATTCAATGCTATATATTAATATAAATTAAATTCATCATTCTTGATTACAGTCTAGGATTACTTTTCCAATAACTGAGTAAATATTATACAAACAACATAGATTTTATTAATGTCAAATCCCACTAACGCAATTGGATTTCAAGGGTTTCATTTTGTAAGGCAATTAAGGTTCAACTCACAGTAGTCGAGTGGAGACACCAAAAATAAAATCCACCCATGTTAAGGGTTGGTGTGGCCCAAGCAGAGTACTATTCCTAACACACCGAACTCTAAGTTGATTGAACATGTGGGTCATGACTAGGTCCCAATGTACACATGAGATAAAATAAATAACCCAACACACCAAGCTTTGTGCTGATTGAACACATGGTCATGACTAGGTCCTACGATACACATCAAATAAAATAAATAAACCCGACACACCATATATGCCACATACCATGTATGTCCACTATACATGTCAGCTAAAATGAATAAATGGGGAGAAGAGTGGTTTTAACAAATAGAGGAGGATGGTTTTTGAGAGAGAAATAGATTTCAAGTTCAATCCTCAATTGCCACAACTCTAATGGAGGGAGGAAATACTATTATTATAGATCTACATAGAAAAATATGTAGAGAATGACAATGCAGCCATGGCTAAGAAAGCCAAAGACAAGGTTCAACAAAAGAAACAACGGAAAAGGATATTAATGAAAGAAAAAAATATAACCATGAGGCCAATATAGCCAGCAAATAGAAGATAAATTACTAAATTGATCGATAATGATGCTACAATTTATTCATAAACTCGAAAATAAAAATAGCTCCAATTTATTCATTGATTCATTATGTACTAGGAGTACACAAACTAGCCAAATATTCAAAGGCCCAAAAATAAGAAGAAGAGCTCCAATTTATTCATTGATTAGATCATTATGTACTAAAAGTGCACAGACTACCCAAAAAATTAACATAAATAATCACATTTCAAATGGAATGGAAATTATCAAATAATTTTTCATTCTAATTCTACACCTTGCATTGTTAAGATTTAGTAATTCACTAGAGGAAATGACCCTAGGAGTAGTAAGAGTAAGTGTGAAACAAGGTAATCTACAACAAAGATAACCAAACACGTATATTTATTTAGACTGTGTGTTTGTCCAAAGTCCCTTTTGAATCTATGTTTTAGTATGATTGATTTAGAGAGCATTCACAAGCTAACCTAATCCTCATTGCTATTTATTTAATCACTTAGCAAGCTAAGTCACAGGACACGTCCCTCAGGGTCCCGTGTCCCGTATTTTACGTATTGGACACGAAAACGGCCCTAATACGTGTCGAATACGATTTTCAATGTGTCATGAAAAATTGAATACGTATTCTACGTTTTCCGTCGTGTCCTAAATTTCGAATACACGTATTTGGTTGGTAGAATACGTTGCCCTAACGTATTTCAACAGGTTGAATACGTATTTCGAGGGATAGGAATTTCTACAGCGTGAACCTTGTCGGGGTATCAGTTTGGCTTAGATGTTGAGTAATGTTTAGTGCTGAGTCTGTTGACTGGTTTCTGTTACATAAAGGAAGCTGAATGCATATATGGGATAGCTAAAACGTTCAGCTTTCCACAGAATATGAAAAACCACCTTTTATATATATATGCAGGCTGCAGCTATGCTTATTGTGTGAAATGAAGTCAGTGCTGTGGAGTTCACTGTGTATATTTCCTTTGTTACCATGGGTACTGTCACCTCTGGCTACAGTTTTTCCTAACTTTTAACA
This sequence comes from Pinus taeda, assembly GCA_000404065.3. Lineage (NCBI taxonomy): Eukaryota > Viridiplantae > Streptophyta > Pinopsida > Pinales > Pinaceae > Pinus > Pinus taeda. The sequence continues at coordinate 247,121 of APFE031609037.1, forward strand.
ATTTGTCAATGAAAACATATCATGAAAGATTAAATGTCAGTTGAAACCTAGGTCAATTTCTCAGATGAGAATATAAATTGCTTCTCCGTGAGTTTAGTTTGTCATCCAATGTCCGTAAGCTAATTATCAGGAATTTGCAATGGTTATACCAAATACATAACCAAGACATAATAAGACTGGTGTGCAGCTTGGCAAAGGTGGCGAATAAATTATAATGAATCATGCCGCCAGTTTGAGTGGAGATGCAACCGAGTAGTTTTTCTGTGCTAAATTAGAGGCCCCTCCATTTTTTTATTATATAAACAGGCTCCAAAAGGTTCCATATATTCATAATGCTTTTTAAGTGAGAATTGTCAATTGTCATTAATCACATCAAAGACACCCCAACAATTTGTAACAAACTGAATATTGAATTAAAATTGAAAAATTCTTAGTAATATCCACGACAAACTCTAACGGATCTATGAGACCACAAATAAAACAGTGAAACACATATATGACAGTGATAGATTATTGTGACCTTTGACAGTGCATAACTATTGCGGTTTGTGACAATTTACAAACAGTAAGAAACAACAAGACTGCATGTTATGAACAGCTCCATCTCTGGGGCAATTTGAGTTGTTTTGCTCAGGAGTCAATTTGTATGCAGTGTGCACATATTGAATCATATAACAGTTCTAACTTCTGAGTTAACTTTATAAGTTTATAAATTATAAATTATAAGTTTATAAATTAGAATTATAAATTATAATTTGTTTAACTTAATTTTTTTTTAGGTATTCTTTTTTTTTAAGTGAACTATGAACTTTGAGAAGTAATTATATTTTAATTTGATTACATAGCTGCAACCTGCAATTTAATATGGATAAAACTATATTCGGTATAATATATATATTATATATAATTTATATAATTAATATATATATATATATATATATATATATATATTAAACGTGTCCCCGGTGTCCTGTTTCTAGGTCGCTGTGTTTCGTATTGAATACTCGTATTTACGTGTCCTCCGTGTCTCGTGTCCTCGTGTCATGTGACTTAGTTAGCAAGAAATTAAGAATAGCTTTTGCATGTTTAACCCAAAATAAATGCTATCAACTACAAAACAAGCAAACTAGAATATATTGGAGAATAGCTGCAAAGTACCTCAAAAACATTGCGCCATTGCAGTAGTGCTCACTCTACCTTTGCACTCAATCCTCTATCCTCTCTATATGCTAACAAAGATGCTGGAAGCAAATGAAGAACTATTAGCTCTAAAAATCCAGATATAAATTAATGAATTACTTACAAATTGCAATTTTATTTTAAAAAATCAAATCATAATAGACCACAAATAAGCATAAACAGGGCGATGTTGAGAAGTTGAGAAGGGGCTATAGTGTACCTTGTAGAATATTATTCCACCCTTTGCACTCAATTAAATGCAGCTTCTCTATATAGTCGAAGAAAAGCTGGAAATAGTAAATAAATAAACAAACCAGCAGCATTAATGCGAAAAGTTTAGAATTAATTGAAATTACTAAACGAAAACCAGAGATTTAGATATGGCAATTGCTATTGATATCAAATTCCCTTCACCTCATAGAAAAATATATATTGTGTTGCCCAATTTACTACAGCGAACAAACGGTCCAAAACTAAATTTTCTGCTTTAGGAATCTTCCCTTTGTGCTATTGTTCAAGAACCTCCCCTGTGTCATGCTCTAACTCTCTTTGCCTCCTACAAGCTAAAACAATATTGTCAAAATTTGTCAATTAACATCAGAGAAAAAAATTTATGATAAAGATAAATACTTACCCCGGAATGTCGTTTGGTCAAATGAATCAACGGCTGATGGATGCATTAAGTAAACAACAAAATCGACTCCAACGAATTCTCCACTTGCTGCCACCTCTATCTCTTTTATTGCTGCCCCTGCCTCTTCCTGTGCTGCTTAAACCGCTGATGTTTGCTCGAGTGTTTCACGTCCTGGTGCTAAAAATATAAGGCTGCTTTGGTGGTGGCTTTTATCTGCTTATACTTTACTAAGATTGAGTGTGAATCCCTTACGTACACCACATGTCAGCTTAGGGCTTGACATTTTCAATTTTAAATTTTAAAACTACAATTTAATTAAATTAATTTTA
>APFE031609053.1:0-44435 GCA_000404065.3 Pinus taeda
CTGCATTGCTATGTTGATTTTTTTTTGTTTTACATTGTAATGTCAATTGTTTTCTTTCATATTTCATCATTAATATGTGTTTATCACATTGCAAGTCAAATTTTGATCATCACATTGTGACATTAATTTTTTTATCACATTACGACATTAAATTTTGTTCGTTAGATTGAGATGTTGATATATGCTCATCACATTATACTATTGGTTTTTGTTTTTCACTTTGTGATATTTTTTTAACATGGTTGAGCTTTTTTGGAAATTGTTCTTTATGGTCAAATGTGGACAATTGTGGGTGAAAAGTTTGACCTTGATTATCAATGCTTGTATGATCATGACCATGGTTGATATTGAATAACCACAATTAGCTTTGGTCAACAATGGATGACTATAGGTGAACATGAACAACCACAATCATCAATGTTTTATTATAGAGGAAGATGTTTGACCATGGCTATCAATATTTAATTATTGATAAATATGGTTGACCATAGTTGAACATTGTTGAGCTCGTATGAAAATTGAAGAGCTAGTTTGAACATGGTTGACCATTGCAAAGGTAGTTTGGCAATCATTCAACTAGTTGGATGATGATTGTCAACACGTAGCAACAGATGTATATGATGGACTATGTTGATTAAGGTTGAACATAGTTGACTATGTTGATTATGGTTGACTACGATTATATTATTATAAATATTATATTATATTATCAAGTTAATATTATTAATATACAAAATAATTATTATTAAAATTAATTTTTGAGTTATATATTTAAATTACAAAGTATGTTGTATCATTAAAATAGGCTATTAAATTTTTGTAGAAGTTAAACTATTATGTTTTCATTACTAAGTTATAATTATGTAATTAAATAAGAAATAAGGTTGATAAAATAAAGTACATGTTGGCATTGTTTTCATTGATGGAAAAAGCGCAATAGAAGAAAAGAAGTAGCAGCAAGGAGAAATGAAGTAGCAACAACAAGCATTGTGATCAAGGAAAAGAAGCAGAGGAAGACACATGTTGTTATAGATTTAAAGTAGCAAGCAAAGGAGTAGCCAACACAAGGAGCAACATACAAAGGATCAACTTGCACAAGGAGAAGCAAGCAAAGGAGCAGCACAAGAGCAGTAAGCAAGGGAGAAACACAAAGGAGTTGTGATATGCTTGGATAATGTTGAAAATATTGCGATATTGAAGAATTTGTTGTGATGTGAAATTGTTGATTGCTCTGAATTGTTGTGATGCAAAGGAAAGACTCCAAATCAAAGGAAAAGATTTTTGTGATGCATTAATGATAAATATTGGTATTTGATGTAGGAATTAGGTTGATGAATTTAATGATTACATGTGGATGAAATTAATATTGGATGGATTATTTATTTTGTGTTCTAATATTCAAGATATGAAGAGTTTGGAAACAAATGGGTGGAAGGCAAAGAGTCTAGCCTATTCACTTCATATTCCTATGTGGGATACAAACAACCAAAAAAACTATCTTTATAAAATATGTTATTTTGGAAGGCATTGGAGAGGTTAGGGAATTGGAGAATGTGAGGGAGATGATTGAGATATTATACATTATTTACCTCAAACTTATGAGGTTGATGTGAAACAAATTTGAAGGGAAGAAGGTGCAGAAATGAAGATGGAGACATGTAGAAATTATGACTAGGTAAACCAACACATTCTTATTTCATGTTTGCATCAAGATATGGCAGTGTCCTTTCAAGTAGTGGCTTGATAAACATCAAGTTGGAGCCTGTTGAGGTAGGAGCCTCTTGTGGGTTGTAGCCTACAGAAAACATATAGGAGTTGGAGCTTCCTTGCATGTTGCAGCTTGTGGAAAATTGAGGTAGCAACCTATTGTAGGTTGGAACGTATAATAATCAGATGTAATAAGGAGGGAGCAGTTTGCCTTTTCATCACACCAATAATAAAATCATGGCTTTATCCCATGGGTTTCCACATATATCTGGTGTCAATATGTGTTATTATTATGTGTTGAAAAGATGTTTTGTTCGCGTATTAAATGTTGTTCACATATTCAATCCGTTGGTCATAATTTGTTAATTTTCTCATGTAATGGTCTATTTAATGAGATTAATGAAAATATATTTAATGCACTCCGAATATACTAAGTTGATTCCAACCCGCCTCCCAGTCCCCAACGACTTTTGTCAAGTTTTCATTAATTGGTATCAAAGCCAGTTACTTTGGTGTAAAATTAATAAATTGAAGGTAGCCATGGTTTAGTCATGGACCATTGAAGTGTGTCTATGCTTAGTACATCAAACTTTCATGAATGGAAAGATAAGTTTAAAACCTAACTAATAGCTTATGGACATGGTGTATGGAAGCTTGTAAGCAAAGGTTAATTTAAAGACTCTCCCTCTGTGCAAGAAAAAAAATGGAATGTTAAGGAAAAATGTGTTATATATAACAATCTTCATAATAAGGATCTTGATACAATAATAAACCTAAATTCTACAAAATAAATTTGGGAAATACTCGACCTCATGCATGAAGGAGAGATTAATAGCACCAATGCAAAAAGTGAAAAGAGAAAGAGGAAGAAGAAGAGTCCTTGTCAATAGGAAAGTGTTCAGATAACTGAAACATCTCCTGTGTGAATATGCCCGACTCTCTTGAAGAAAAAAGAAAATGAAAATCAAGCTAGGCTTGACTTATCATTGGCTAGAATAGAAGATTTGAAGCTGAGGTTGTGTAAGCAACTATAAGAGGACCTTGCCTCCATGAAGAACTCAAAAAAGGAGACCATTAAAGATGATAATGAAGCAACTCTAAAGAACCTAGAGGATAAGAGTCTAACAACAACATGCTTTGTAAAGAAAATAAAAACAAGAAGCAGTATCAAAAACTAATGATTGAGTTGAACAAGTTCGGAAGATCTCAAAGGAGGTTCTTTGCTCTTGGGAAAAACATCACATGTTTTTCTTGCCATGAACATGGACATGTGGCAGAAGATTGTAAGAACAAGAAGATCATGGTTATTCTGCAAAACACACAACAAATAAGAAGGTACTATCTAGCAAATAAACAAAGGAGGGCACCAACAACCAGGTACATAAAATTTTTCCATGGTTACTCTTATTTGTGAAATGAATTTGGACATAGAGCCATTGAGTGTGAGCTATATGCAAAGAATAGCACAAGAGTGCACACATATTTTTCACCTTATCTTGGTCAAATAAGGTTCTATTTATGTAGAAATCATGGACACAAAGACAAATACTATAGACTTCAATATACCCTAAAGAGTTCTAGACAGAAAATAGAAGAAACTCCAAGCATACCAGATAATGAACCAAAAGGAAGTGCATAAAACAACATAAGGAAACCAAGTAAGGTATGGAAGATGGAGAAAAATGAGAATCTTGTGATTTGAATAGAGAAATGAAGTCTCTAGGCAACAAGACAATCACCCAGTCAATGTTAAAACAGAAACAACATCTCACGGGGAGAAAATAAATAGAAATGAGAAAACCACAAGGAGAGTGCAAATATCACAAGGATAGACTTGTTGCATTATGCATTTTATTGCAGCCTTGGTTGGGAAGGTGGAATTAAAGATCCAAGTTTGGTTGAAAGATCTCTTCTAACTTCAGAGGTCATAAGAGAGTAGCACAAATAATTTCATGGAAGAGATAACTAATATGATGAGAGCGAACTTGTACATGAGGTATGGTAGAGACATGATAATTTATTTGTAACTAGTGGAACAATGAAGAGAGTTTACCTCAACAAAAGAACAGAAGAAAAACACCACTTCCTACTCGAATTTTATGTCAATAGTATAAAATTGGGGACCATCGTTGTCAGAACCACCAAGATAACAAGCTACATATGAAAAAAACTATCCTGTGTCTCCAAAAGAGTCTTCAAAGGAAACTTGGTAACCGATATGAAGGAATATAAAATTTAAGTGACATGGGAATAATCTTCTCCCATCCTATAGTGCTTCAAATTCACAAATTCAATAAAGTGTGTATAAGAAATGGAGTCTCATATGTAAAAGAAACAATCACAAACATGGACCAATCAATAGAGCCAAGGCTCAAAATATCACTAGGGAGTTATCAATGAGACGAAGAATAGAATATGGAAAATAATACCGACATAGATCATCAGAAGCAAAAAATATGTTCATTAATCACACTAATTATATTTCGAGAGCATATTGAATATTGTGATAGCAGTATTGCAGTTGGAAGTCAACCTCAAGGGCCTAGTTAGTGATACGAATGTTGTTGCAGTGAATATGAAATGTGCAGTCAATATGAAATGGTGCATTCATTATGAGTTTCGAAAAGGAAGACAAAAGTGCAATAAACACTAGAGATGGAGGACAGATCAAGCATAGATGAATGGGTAACATAAAGAAAAAGTATTGGCCCAAGAGGTTCGAACTTGAACCAAATTGTAAACCTAAAGATAACTATGGAGACTTTAGAGATAAGTAGTAAGGATATTTTAAATCCAGGTGAAATGAATCAGGTCATGAAGGAGAATCCAAAGTGTAACAATAACATGGCTAGATGGAAAATTCATACAAGGACGTAGAGGTGATAGTACCTGTAAAAACAACTTAATGGTATCATTATGTGATTACAATGATGGTGGAAAGGAAAAGTAGGGACGAAAGAATTGACATCAAGGATTATAGGTAACAATGAAAGGTAACGCATGGGTGTCATTTATATTCCAACAGTCTTAAGTCTTCAACAACGTTAGAAAGCTTAAACAACTATTGTCTAAATAGAATCGATAAAGGCAATATGACCAGAAGAAAAACATACAAAATGTGTTACACAACAATATTTATTACAATGCGCAACATTGATACAATGTGTGCATTATAATTGTTGTATAGGTCATTGAGTTGTTGGCACACGAAAACAATACAATGCATTTAACATATCTCTTGTAAAAAAATTCATTACTTCAAGCAACATTTCACTTATGCTTGGCTTTTCGCCTCTCTATGTTTTCTTTGAACGTTTAATAGGAGATAAGTGATATTATTATTGCTATTATCTATCCATTGGAATTTATCCTTAGGAGTTGTTAAACAAAACCCTAAACCAGAAAATGGCGGAAACTTGTGAAGGGAAAGCTAAATTCATGTTGTATGATGACTATCCACGCTTCTGGAACAATAAATAACTATAATCACCCACTGAAAAACCATAAGAGGACATTATGTGACCAGGAGTTTTGGATGGGATTTCCATGACTCACTTGTGTAGTTCGATATTGACACTAAAAAAGGCATTAAGAGCAGAGGTGATGTCCTAACAATAAGAATTGACAAGTATAATGGCACTGGGATTATTAGGTGGCTTGAAAGTAAGGAGGAATCACAACAAACACAATGGAGAGGACCCACAATGCACACACGGACTTCTAAGCAGTTTTAGTATAGCCAAAGTGAGGTAATGAGAAAGGAAACTAGCACATAAGCTCTGGGGACTTGCAACCATAAACGAATTTCAAAATTGGAAAAGTTGCTTTTAGCACATGTAGTAATCCATAAAGCACCTTTATCTCAGAATTGTTGATGTGGGACTTCACACTCGCTTCCATTATTTTGTCTTCTTTTACTTGATGTTTAACACCAAGAGATATGAACAAGGCACTAATCTAATATGTTAGGAGACAACCCAAGAGAATGATACAACTCTAGAGTTTCCTCATTCGTCGAAACAATAAATAGTAGCCTCATAATCTCATCCCTCTCATAACCTGTCGTGACCTTGAACGATGCCAAGAGCTTCAGAAAGGCCATAATATTCACCCTACTAGCATGAATACTATTCTCCATATTCATCTCCTTTTTCCAATCCTTGGCAATCTCCCCTGCCAAATATTTGACATCCGAGGGAAAAACACAACTGTCATCATTGCCAAAAAAGAGGTAAAGGCACTCAAAGAGAAAACTGTTGGTCTTTTTATCTTGATAAGGTGTAGCAAGGAGTGAAAAAAATAATAATTTATTACCGATAGATCAATTTCAAATATGAGTATAAGATACTCGATCTACAAGTCATGGAGAATGTTTGGTGGTTGTTCAAGAAAATCTGAAACAAGGATTTAGTATATTGTTGGCATGGTGGACTGATAAGGTTCCAAAATACATTTGATGCACCATACATATCAGTGGAAATTGATAACCAATAGAGTGTGATAATGATATTACAAGTGTGACAATATCATCATATGACAGTAAGACAATGTTACTGCAGTGAAAAAATATTACAAGATGATCAATGTATAATGTTCTCATATGTGTGAATGATGTAGTGACTACACCACACTCATGGCAGAGCCTGACACGACCACAATCGAGGAGCACAGTGGAAGAGAGTTATGGCTAGCGGTGATATCTATTGGAGTTGCATTAACGACATGGCTTGGAATTAACTTCACTTCAACATTTGCAATGTTTGATTATTGGGTGTTATCCTCCAATGGATAATCATAGAAGATGGATGACTATGTTAGGTGTTAAGGTTTCACACCCTAATTACAAATCATACGATTGGTAGCTAAGTGTGTATTTTGTAAAGGCATAGATTCATATCAAATCCTAAAGGTTCAGGTTTCAATAATGTTCCCACGTAAAAAACGCACCTATTTAGGGTTCCAGTTGATCTGAAAAACACTATCAAATGTAGTGGAACACTCCATTATTCATATGGTGAGGCGCATTTTAATAATAAAAATTTGGTTTGAATAGGTTCATATACATAATCCTCTCCATTCAGGTCAATAAATAATTTCGTTTTTATATATCAATGGTTTCATGCATCTTTGGTTTCGCCTACCTATGCATATCGTGTTTGAGTGCTATTAACTAATATTATTAAAGCAAGTGTGATTGAACACCACACCTGTCCAAAGCTCTGATGAACGCTGATCCAATCAGGTCTAGTTTCCCCGGACGTTAGTATTAGGTTGATGGTTTTGGTTCCCTTGATTCCCTATAATAGTGAGTAGTCTCCAAAGAGGAGTAGCACTTGAAACAGCAGGAGCCCTCCATCTGGTATAAGTACTCTATGCATCCCTTATTCAGGACTAAGGTATATTGAGCCTATTCATTATGCATGAGCCTCCTAGATCATATTTCTCATATGACCTGTAGAAATATAAGCTTATTATATCAATCCCACTTCAGTCAGTTGGTGTAGCATTAATGATTGGAATTATTCAGAGGATGCCTTGGATGATTCGTAGAACCAAAGAAGGTATGGATTGGTACAAAGTTGCACAACTCCCTAGTCAGTGTATGATGGCATCTTGAAAGTCAATGTTTTGATGAGCACTGTTAGGGTCCCACCCTAACCCCCTTATCTATGTAATGGGACCACGTCATAGTCAAGAGTCAATAAAGCCCATATTAATAATTGTAAGTGGTTAATTCGCAATTAATAAAGGAACCACAGTTAGTTGCAAATGGGCCGTAGTATTAGATAGATGGTATTAGTAATAAGCGGTATTGACCCATGGTATTACTCGTAGGAGTCATATATAAAGGATAGAAACTCCTTGCGAGGAGCATGGTGTCTTATTTTTGTAATCGAGCTCTGCTTTATTGGAGGTTGCCCCCTCGAAGAGGCAAGTGAACATTACTCTTTGAATAATAAAATCATTGCCATTCTGTGTTCTGGGTATCTTTTCTTCGCATATTCTATGCTCTCGGTCTCTTTTCTTCGCATATTCTGTATTTGGGTATCATTTGCAGGTTAAGAGCATAACAAGGAACATTACTCTCTGAATAATAAAATCATTGCCATTTTGTGTTCTGGGTATCTTTTCTTCGCATATTCTGTGCTCTCGGTCTCTTTTCTTCACATATTCTGTATTTGGGTATCATTTGTACATCAAGAGCATAACAAGCACGATGGAGGAAGTTGCAGAAGAGCAGAGGATTCCTGTTTTATTTGGATGTGGCTTTGTGTGCTCCTGCTGAATAGATGGTGGGAAATGCATAAGGATAATTTACATACCTTTGGTCAAGGTAGAAAATGTTATACAACATCTATTTCTCTACCAACTCGAGTTTCAATGAAAAAACGATCTCCCTATCGGGAAAGGAAATGAGATATTGAGTTGAAAACTCTATATCAGGGATAATTATCTCCATTTATTTATCTATACTGAAAAATTGTTTTGAAACATTGGAAGATGATAAGTTTCCAACTCAGTTTTGGGTGCATCAACTCGATCCTATTTCGAAAGCCTCGTAAATGCATGAGAAAACTCAGAGACAAAACAAAAGTTGGAAGGTTCTACATAGTTTTGCAAAAATTTTGCATTTTTACGTAAGCCTTCTGAGGTAACCAAGGCCTTGCATCTTGTTAAGTCAATTCCCATTCTGTAGGATTGAGAGAGATAAAAATTGTGCTATTCAGGTGACCAGATAGGAGGATTCTATAGTTTGTAAGGAAAGCCATATGCTTGTAATCTCGTTGTTACAGGGGAAATGGAGATCTGCAATGACGGTGTCAAGGGGTGTTCCAACAGTAAAGTAAAAACAAACGAGGTGAGACTGAAATATAGAGGAGTGGTTGGCTTCAACAAAGTGGTTTGAAAATAAGCATATGTAGAATAGATAACAAATATAGTTGTATTGACTCGATGCTTATTTGAATGTCTACTGCTATTATGCTTGTTATATATGTGTTTTATGAGAGTAGATATGTATGGCTCTCATCGTGTTTTTATTTGTAAATGAATCGAAAATGTATCTATGACCTAATAGATGATAATGTATGAAATGGTATGAGGGAAAAATGGTTCTTATGGATCCTCAAATAAGTATGAGATCCCTATGATTAAATATGTTGTTTACACTTCTAGATTACATATTTGTGATATGTTTGACGAAATTCTTGTCATGGCTAGTAGGGGACTGGTTAAGGGCTTGTTCAACTATTTTATTTTACATCATTGTTTCCCTATTGTTTTATTGTTATCGAGATGTCATTCAATTTTGGGCAGTGACTTGGGCTCTGGGCCTCAAAAAGTGGCTTAAATCCCAAGGACGCTGGCACATAACTGGATAAAATAGTCCCTGGACGTTGGCATGACTATATCATGAGAGTGTCCAGAGCCTCTTGGATACTGGTAGGCCTATGTCATGAGAGTGTCTAGAGGTCAAGTGATCAAAAAATTCAGTGGGGCCGAGGGGTAAGCTACCTAAAGTGTTGGGATGGTTCACAGGGGTCATGTAGCTTATGTGGAAGGTCTGTATGTTGTGTTTCTATCAATTCCATTTCCTTAAGGTCACATAGGAAGTTGAATCCAACCATAGTAGCCTCTTGTCACATGTTTACCATGTTTGGTCAATTACTTGGGTAGTTGTGGAAGGAGGGTGTTACAGTGCTTGTTTAGGTGAGGCTCCAAGGACACCCCCCCCACCCCCAATTGTGGATTGAAGAGGTATTTCGAGTGAATGAAAACAAGCTAGGGTAATTCTTAGAAGCTGATACGACATTCAAAACCATAAGAATGAGGAAAATTGCTAGGATATTGATCTGAAAATGGGTACTTAGGCTTCTTGTCTTACTTACAAGAACCTCTCCCACTTCCAAAGCTTTAAATATTCCCTTGTCTTATTGATTAGCCAATGTGGAATTGATAATATGCTTAAGAATATAGTGTATGCTACTATTTATTTTAAAATTGTTTATGTGCTTTTAAAATCTATTGGTTGTGCTGACATGTAAATACATATGACAGTAGACAAATGAAACATTAAGCAAACACATAAGACATCAATTGAATATGGAGTTCACCCAAAACTCTCGGGCTACGTCTTTGTGAGCTCTAGTCAACTCTACTAGGCTCTCTAGGATTATGGCAAAGCCCTTTTTACAAGATCTGCAGCTCAACTCCAGTGGTTTACACAGAACAGAATGGGTTTAGGCATCATCTTATCCCTGGATCTGAAGTTCTCGGCTTTCTATCTCTCGGCTCTCCCTCTAGATCTCAACTCTAACTCTGGCTCTGGCTTTGTCTCTTGGCTACGGCTCTTGGCTCTGGTTCTGGCTCTTCAGTTCTAGCTCTGGCTCTTCGACTTTTTGGCTTCTTTGGCTTTGTAACTTTCTACTCTCCGTATTTTCACTTGACCTGCAAGTGACCCCAAAGACTCCCTCATCTTCTCTGCGCATTAGCTTTCATTCTCTCCGCTCTCGTTCTACATTAGCTTCCTGCTTTGGCTTTAGCTACCCCGTCAATTAGCTCTTTGGCTTTCTTTGAGGCATTTTTTTGGTTTTCTGGTAACCTGAGTTGCTCCTCTGCAATTCAATATCCCTTTGCGGCTCTGCAACTTCTCTGCTCCCTGTCAGTTAGACTGGCCATTTGGCTCTGCTGCTTCGTGGCTTCAAAATGCATCATGGCCTGTAAAAACGCTTGTTGCAGCATGGCATGATGATCAGGAGTGGTTACAAAAGGAATCGGGAACATTTCATAGGCAACAACCCGAAAATTGAGAGAATCCCATTACACAGAGAATGTTTGTAAAAACACTATCAGACGTGATATTCAGACTTGAAATCCCATTCAATCACCCCTAAATCCCTATCGGGTCTGCCATTAGGTGTTATATCGCATCAAATTAATGTTTTGTGAAAAATCCCAAATACACGGGAAAAGAATGAAAACCCAACAAAATTCGTCCTATCAGACTTCAAAATATATCGCGATTGCCCCTAGTATCATAATGCGTCCCCCTTTGGCCGCTACCACAATCCCCACTGTCGATCCACGGGATCTCCTATCAACAGTCAATATCCAATTTCGGGTAGCTTAGGAGTACGAGGGTTACCTGCTCAAATAGTCTTCCTCTCTCCTCCGCTAGCCACATGTTAACAATTATGTGGAAGCAGGCGGAGCCAGCCTAATACTGCTTTCTGCCCGAGGTCTTCCTGAAATTCTGCTTACGAAACTGAAATCATATAGCACCGCGTTTATAATTCCCTTTCGGGTCCATTTTATTGCTTTCCTTGGTATTTCATCTTTTACACCAAAAAGCATTAATACACAAAAATGTTGCATTTTCCAGAACTCAAATTTCATCAAACTGCGCCTATAAAGTCCATCGGGTCCAGCATGTGGTCACCCCTTTCACATCGCTGCGATGCAATAAATTGCAATCGCAAGCCACATTGGCCTGGGGGTCTGTCCCTTGTCTCATGCCACCAATGATGCTGATTTGCCAATATCGGCGATCGCACATTGCATCGGCCCAGGGTCCCTGTCATTGCCTCATGGCATCATCGACTACGATCCACCGATATCAGCAATCACAATCGCATTGCCCGGGGTCCCACCATCAAACATAGGCCTATCTCTAACCTGATATCTTGGAGATTGGAGATCGGAGTTCTCTTCCCTTTCTGCTTAAGTCCACCTCTTAGAGCCTTCTCTGATGCGATTTCCCTTTATAAGGGTTTTTTTTCCATTTTTAGGGGATTTTTACTCTTTTTCCAAAGAACAAAGGGCAACTTCTTCTAGCAATAAATTTTGCAGCCCAAGTCCATTTTTGCCCATTCAAGTTGCAGTAGATTTAGAATGAAAAGATCTCTGCAATGGGGCTATTTCCAGGAACTTCCTTGGACTTTCATTTTCCTCTGTGTGGAACACTTAGACTTAGGTGTCTATCCAAAATCCATTTTTGATCACACCTTCCCACTAGAAGAAATTTTGGTCTCCAAAGGACTGATATACTGATCTGAACAATAAATGAGAGTAACAACACCCTCTTTTTTCAGCCTCCACACTCTTGCCTTGCACAGTGCCTCTGAACCAAAGTCTCTAACCACTTCCCTTCCTAGATGGGCTAGTCCTCTTGGGAAGAACTATCTTCCTCCTTGCCTTCCTGTAGAACTCCTGTTGAAATGGTCATAGAAGGTAGTTTGAACTTCTCTACCTTGATCATTGACCCAAGGTGGATCAAACAAATGTGAAGTACATCTGCTCCACAAAAATTTCATTTCTACCTGTTTGAAAAGCTATCAACAGCAACTGTCAACAACAATAGAAATAGAGACAACAACTAGATAGCCTAAACTCCTGCTTCAACAAAAGAAATAGATTAAAAATCTTGTGAAGACCTCCATGTCTAACATCTGCACACAAATGGTGGACTAGAAAATAAGCTCATAAAACATTCCTTTAAAACAAATGACCCTTCAAGTCAAGCATGTAGAAAAGGACCATTAGGATTCTTTTTCAAAAGATGAAACACTTCATTATTATCTCCATCTTGGAGACCAAGTTAACTTCTCCCAAGTCAAAATTACATCACATGCATGTCAAAGCAATCAACCCTACAAGGTAATTACACATACATGTTCAAATACAAGAAAATCATTAACATCCTTGTGTTCATGCATCTCATGCTTATGCATGCATTTTGTTCTTCAACTTCCACTTAAGCACATTGTACTTTCGAAGCTGAAGTGAAATATAATGTTGCAGAAACAAAGTGAGCCTCCTACTCAACTTCTCCCATTCACATTCTTGGTAAAGTCCTGCAACCTTGCATTCCATTAACAAAGAAATTCAAAGAGATGCATCAATAGATATGCAATCTTAATTGGATAAGAAATATAACCCTTTCTCACCAATCCCTTTCAAAGGTACTACCTTTGTCTACACATCAACATCAACATGTGAATCATCCTGAAACACATCGATCATGGAAACTTCCTTTCCATATCTGCCACCTTCTCTTTCCACTTTCTTCAGCTTTGGTGGAAGGATTGTTGGATTCAGAGTCCAACACCTTTCAACTAGATGTCCTTGCTTATGGCAGTAAGTGCAACACATGTGCATCCTCTTGACAACATGATTTTCCTTGTCCAATGGACCTTTGGCTTCTTGCTTCTTTTCCTTCAAAAGTTTCCCTATGTGGCCATTCTCTTCCAACGTCTAGAAACATGATGGTTATCCAAACCACAAAAGGAACATGTGATTCTTTTCCCATATCTATGTGGAAATTTATCATGTTTTCAAAATCAAAAGGAATATGTTTAGAACCAGATTTATACCTTTCTCTTTCACCTTTATTGCCTTCGTGAGGAGGTGAAGCAAATGAAGAAGTGGCTCCCTTTGGAAAACCATCAATCCCTTCAAGATTGTTAGTGCCTCCCCAACTCTCTGGTTCAAGTGTGTGCTTTTGAACACCTGCATCCTGCAAATGATGTTTCAAGCTATTACATTCCTCCCGAATACAACCTTCACACTCTGCAATGCAACCCCTTCTTGGAGCTGTTTTAATGGTCTTCATGGCAGCTTTGGAACTTTCTCCATAAGACTATCTATAGCCAAGACCCAAATACTTACGCCTTTCCTCAACCATTATTGGCTCAACAATACCTTGTGCATGCTTTCCCAAGCCTTTTCCTTCATAGTCCATCTTGGACATTAGCTTGGAACCTATGCCTTTAGTATGTTTTTCGAAATAACCAATATAAGCATTCTTAGAAGAATTTGAAGACAAACTGGAATGGTTTACGTCTTCTTCAAGCTGATACTTGACCAAGGATTCTTGGGCAACAAAGAGTTGTGACTCCAACTCATGCATCCTTTTCAGGTTCATATTTGCAATATCAAGTTGCCCTTCCATTTCCTTCAATTTGACAGAAAGCAACCGCTTCTCTTCCTCCACGGAATTCAACTGCTCTCTAAGTATGTTGCTCTTCCTCTCATCCTCATACATTTCTCTAACCATATCCATCATATTGGCTAGCTCTTGCTTCATGTCTTCATCAAAGAGTCTTGTGGTGCAAGAGGAGTTTGAGGACTCACTTGTAGAATTTGTCGTTATACCAATGAACAAAAGAACTTCAAACAAGATTACTAAAGAGCTTATATTCTCTTTTTCTTCTAAGTATTAATGTAGAAAAAGGATAAAACCAAGTTGCCAATAGAATTTTTCAGTCAGAACATCAAGGATGCAACCCTTAAGTACAACATCATTAAGAAACTGGCCTTGGCCTTTGTAAAGGCAGTGAAAAGTTTCAGAGTTTACAATTGACATTCACATACTCTTGCTTATATGCCTAATGCAGTGGTAAAAGAAGTTCATGTGCAGAATGACCCGTAAGGTATAAGAGGTAGACGAATAGCAACATTATAAGAATATGATATTGAGATCAAACCTACCAAGCTGACCAAGGGTTAAGGTTTAGCCAAACTCATGGCTGAGTAAAATCTCCATGCTCTAGATATCAACCTTGTAGCAACATTGTCTGACAATCAAGAAGAAGTAGATCTCATTCAGGTATCTGATATCTTTCTATCATCTCCATAATATTTTGGTATTATTTATGTTTTGCAACATCTAAATCCCCCTTCAGGAATGTCTAAGGCTAAGAGAAGGTCATTGAATTTCAAGGCTTCAAAATATTGTAATATGGATAACGCACTTAATTGGAAGTATCCTGGAGGTGTGTTGCTAAACTGTTTGACCGAAGATGAGTCTAAAGATGTAATAAATGACTTCCACAAAGGAGATTGTGGGGGACACCTATACTGGAAGACCACGGCCAACAAATTACTGAGAGTGGGTTACTATTGGTCTACACTTTTCACAGATATCTACAAAGCAGTGATGAGTTGTCACGACTGCCAAGTTTTCCAAGGTAAAAGAAAACTTCTTCCTTTGCCTCTACAACCCATTTTAGTTCATGCACCGTTTCAGTAGTGGGGCCTATATTTCATAGGCAAGATTAACCCATCATCATCCACACAACACAAATGGCTATTGACAGCTATAGACTACTTTACCAAGTGGAGTGAAGCAATTCCTACCAGGCAAGCCATAGATTGAGTTATCATTTAGTTTTTAGAAACTAATATATTATCTCATTTTGGTTGTCCTAATAAGATAATCATAGACAACGCGGCAACATTCAAGTCTAAAAGGATGACTGAGTTTTGTGACAAATACAACATTAAGTTGGGAAATTCTTCAACATACTATCCATAAGGGAGTGGTTTGGCTGAGTCCTCAAGTAAATCCTTAATCAACATCATCAAGAACACGTTGGAGGCCAACAAAAAGAATTGGTAGTAAAAGTTGATCAATGCATTATGGGCAAATCGGGTGAGTAGTAAGAAATCTCTTAGACTTTCTCCTTTTAAAATCCTTCAAGACATCCATTTCCCCTCACTTTCTCTGGTCATGGTCAAACAACGTCAACAAAGGAGAAATTTTCGAGCTTGACAGGTAAAATCAACAAAACAGAGTTTTTGCTACATGTTTGTGCATTACGCTGCACATTTTAGTGTCACGCTACGTGTTTGACTAGGAGAACGCATTTCTACTATATGTTACGTGTTTGAAAAATGAAAGGGCGCGTTTCAGTTGAGCGGTGCGCATTTGACTAGGGTTGCTCTCCATCCTCTAAAAGAGATTTCCGTTGCCTTTGAAGCTTCAATTCGGTTGTTCTATTCCTCCAGTAAGTAAGTAGCCCTAAAGTATACCCTCATTTCATTTCACATCCCACAACTTCATGGTTAAGTCTCTTGAATGAAAGTTGAAGTCTTCAATCCTAAAAACCCTAGCTTCATTCCCACACCTCTAATTTCACACCCTAATACTTCTATCCCTTTCCCATTCCCCTGTTAAATCCTTTCACAACCCTCGTATCATTTCACTATCTCCCATAGCCTTCTACTCACAAAACCCTAAAACCTAGGTGTTCTATTTAACTAGGCTCCCAAAACCCCTAACCTGTAATAAAATTCCCTGTCCTAAATCCCTTTACATTCCCACTCCCTGTTACTTTTCTTAAGCCAGAAACCCCTTCCCTCATCTCCCTAGATTTCCTCGCACCATTCCTAACTCCCTACACCTACATTCCACTATCATTTCATCTCCCTAGGGTTTTAAAATAAAAAAACTATGTTAGAAGAAGAAAACAAAAGTTCTATTGAAGAGGAAAGAAAGGGGAGGAAGTCAAACAAAGGAGGGAGAATCCTTAGATTTGAACAAAGAAATACTAATGAACTCATGGCATCTCCCATGACTATGACATCTTTCAAACATCTAGGATGTTTTGAATTCTGTGAGAAAGTACAGAAGGTCCAATGTCATCCTATGCTGAGTAGATTGTTCATCTCCAATCTCCATGACAACCAGGTAACCCTTGCTAGTGTCACTTTCAATGTATCTATTGCCTTCATATCAGCTACCACTGAAAACCAAAATGCTGGGAGAAATGGTTTAAACAAGTTGATTTGGAGGAGCATTACTATGATCTCTATATTAAACCTAGATACATAAATGATAGAAAAAGGTTGCTTCCTTTCTCTTACCTCTTGGATAGATATGTTCCCATGATGAAAATTATCACAAGATACTTTACTTGTGAAGGAAGGTTTTACAAACTATATACCTATCATATTTGGCTACTCATGCATTTCATAAGGGTTAAGGTGCTCAACATACCATATTATCTCTTCTGGAGCATTGATAAGATGGCCTACATTGCCCAAAGTATACCTTCATCATCTCACCCTTCCACCTCCATTCCTCCATCTCAGCCCATAGATCATTCATCCCCGTATAATCAATCACGCTCATCATCACCTCCATCATCACTATTTCATGAGCATATCCATTCACCTAATAGAGATGAAAAAAGAGGGTTGGAACAGATTGAATAGGTTGAGGGCATCAAGCCCAAAGAGGTTGATTTGGCCATTTTTACACACATTTATCAAAGAGGCCACAGGCAGTGTTTTACCCATAAATTGTGGGAGGGACCTTTCCTTCTTCATCAGTAAAGAAAGTACAAAAGGGAAAGGAAAAGATGACAAAGACAAATATTCAGCAAGAGGAGGAAGACCTCCATGAGGCAGAGTAGGAGTTTGACTTGGTTGACCTAGGTGACCATGATGATAGTGAGTTTACAAGAATTGTCATTAAAGAAAAAGATGAATTCATCAGGGAGCTCCAGATCAACCTACAAAGCGAAAAATATATCATCTCATACTACAAGGAGGAGAATAAGTAGCTTCAAGGCAAACATGATGTTATGGATATTCAACTCATCAAGGCAAAGAAAGAAGCAATGAAATCCAAGGCATTGCTTGATGAGGCCTATGACAGGTATAGTGAAACTGAAGAAGAGAAAGAACCTAGAGGAAGACCTAGAACTAGAGGGATGAAAAGAGCTCTAGAACTAGAGAAACAAAGGGAGGCTGAGATTGCTAATAAACTCACATGGAATGAGAAATTGGTCATCTTGATCAATGAGAACCGGGAGCATTGACTTGATAAGGTCAATCAAAATTTATAGAAGCTCCTGTTAGCACCTAAATCTGCCTTAGGCTGAAGGAAGGCAAAATTCAGGGTAACCACAAACCACGCTCAGTCTGGTAGCTAGCCCTACCAGAACAGGAGAGGGATCTCTCCGTGTCACGCTCAATGAATAAGTAAACGAACCGGTCTGAGATGACTTACAGTGAAATATTGATCTTAGGCTAGTAAGTAAATATGGATACAAGAAGCGAATTTTTATTAATGACTGAGTTTCTGGGATGGTATGGGACCAACGGACAGTAATGAGCAGAGAACTTAATACAAAGGCACAGATTACTTCCTGAGGCAAGATAGGCGGAAAGTCTAGAAATTTAGTTTGAAATAACGCAGAATGGAGAAATTGCTTAGGAGGGTGAAAAGGGCATAAGTACATGAATCCTTTTCAATAGAAGAAGAACACTGGACATGAAATTTTCCCACAGGCAGAGCAATATAAATGAATTCTACCTTATCTAACTTAGAAAATTTCACTGGAAATGAATATGAAATGAACTGGGAAATATAACGAAATACATATGAAACATAAGAGACACATTTTATACACTCGCAACCACATGAATCTCATGAAATAGAGCCGTTGCCTTTCATTAATCCTCTATCAAAATATACAATGAAGAAACAGAGTTTCCTTGCCACAGTCTCCCAGAAATTACAAGCCAACCCACCATTTGCAAATGACTGGCATACAATAAATAGACTATTCCATGAGGAAATAGAACGACCAAGAGTTGGGGAGTTTCTCAAATCATTACAAAATGGAGATGGAAAGCCAACCATTAGTTACAGGTGTAGCGTTACAAAAATGACAAATGGCTTGGGTGACTGCTCGCCTTCCTTTGCCACTTGGATAGAAGCCAACCTGGAGTGAAAATAATTTAAATTTTACCTTAGGTGCCAAAAACGTGGAGTGTAGATGAGCAGGCCCACTTTGGATAAATTTGCGAATCGACATGTCGCGAAGCGGAAGAGTTTTGGCCTTTTTTTTCTATATGCGCTGCACCACTTTGGAGGTTGTTTTTAGGTACCAGTAAGAGTCCAAATTGTTCCCAAGTGTGCTTGTTATAAATTCCGGCCTATCGACTTTCCAACCCAAGTGGAATTTCTCAATTTGGTGCTCATTTGCCCCTCTAAATCTTCATTCTCCCAAGGTTGCTTCCTGTGTGTCAAAATAGGGGCAGAGAGGTCATTTTTTGAGTGTTTTTGACCTCCTGGAGACTCAAATCATGCCCAAATTTCTTGTCCATGCACCAGTAGTCATGATTTTTCATGTTGAATCCAAAAATGCAAGCCATTTGTCATTTGGAGCCCCCAATCCTAAGCGTCGCGCCAGCGGCGTGGTGCACAGGGAAAAAATCCCTGTTTTGTGCCCAAAAATTTGTCAAGTGACAAAAAATGCCCCAAAAATGCTCCAAATTTCTTGGCCATGCACCATCAATCATGATGTTTCATGATGAATCCAAAAATGTAAACTTTTTGTGATTTGGACCTCCCAATCCTAAGCGCCGCGCCCAAAGCTATATGTGTTGCGCCTTTTTACAGGAGCCTTTTGGAGGCCTTCCCTATGTCCAAATTGGGTGCAAGATAGCTCGTTGGAAAGGTCATTCAATATAATTTCCAACCGAACTAGAATTTTGAAATTTGGAGTTCATTTTCCCTATCAAAAATCAAATCTCCCAAGACTGGTCAAAATGTGCCAGATGAGGCTGCCTCAAGGCCGAGTGCTGTTGCAGTCAACTTTTGAATACCTTCCTCAACTCCAGACTGAGCTCATGATAACTCATTGGAATTCTATTTGTGTCTAGTTATCATCTGACTCATCAAGAAAGTCATTTTTCCAACCAAGGTAGGAGAAAAATTTATTTTCCCAAGGTCACTTCAGAGGTCTATCAATTCTCCCAAGGCGATTGTATTTTTGACAATTCTCTAAAACCATGACACCTGTGTAAAAAGTGAAGGAGGCTTTTCTTCCTTGGTTTTTTGTGGACAAAAGTCAATCTTAAGAAAATTTTGGGAAGTGGGGAGGGATGTTAGAAGGTAAGGGAAAGTGGAATCTTAGAAATTGAGTGAGGGGAAGGGGTCCAAAAAGGCAAAACACAGGCCTAGCCTAGAAACTTGCCAAGTTGTAGAAACAAAATTGGGTTTGTGCGAAAATGAGGAATTTGGGGGATTTTAGTGGTGGGAAGTGTTTAATAAGGTACATTATGGATAGGGGAAGGTGTATGAACATCAGCATACAAGTTTTTCCGATGATTTGACCATCCAAGAGAAATTAGCTTCAAAACCCTAGGAGAGGGAACTGAACCTTGCCTAGGCACAACTGAAGCATGAACAAGGTGTGAAATGACCCAGTGGAACTTCACATGATGATGAAAACCCCTTGAATGATGGTACACTCAGTTGAATGGTGACATGGAACGTCATTTGGACAACTTTGACAAGGGTAAAATCAAACCCTAGACCTGCCTAGTGACCAAATTTTTCTTGAAGACTCACTGAAATGACAAAATTTGACCTTGAAACCTTAAAATCACTTTGTAAGAGCATGTTTGATCACTGGAGGAAGGCTGTAAAGACTGACACTAACATTGGCTCCAATGGGGGATGGTAGCTCCATCTCCTTGGAGGTTCCAAGAACTGTAGATCTTTGGGTGAGCAGAAAGTGCCTTCGTCCATTGGGATATGGAGTAATTATTTCAACAAACCACACAAGACTATGACTCATTTATTGACTGAAACCTTACTCAGACCGACTTAATTATGGAACCAACATGACCAAAAAACTGACTCAATGTAAAAGGAAATGGCTCATGACTGACTTAACTAAAACAAGAACTTACAAGACTTGTTTCAATGGAAGCAGTCCATCAAGATTCGAGGGTTTCAAATCATGATGACAGCCACCTGCGTACTAATGCAATATGTACAATCATGTGTAATGTGTCTTCTAATGTAACCAATCAAGTAGATGCCTCCTTGATTGATTCTCCTGATCAGGTCTTCTAGTCAACAACAGATGCTGGTAACTGGGCCTCCAAAAACATAATTGACCATGATCTCCTTCATCACTGAATACTGCAATAATGACCTTCACTACTGTCTGCAACAAATATGCCATTGGATCATGAAGAACATAAGGTCTTTCCTCCTGCTAAAGAAACAAGGTGTCGTTTTCTTGTGATGTTGATCCCTTTTCATAAATAAGAGTAGGTTCTTGGTCTTCAAACAATTCTGAACAAGTAGATGAGTAGATTAACTCTTCAAAGAA
The DNA here is from genome assembly GCA_000404065.3 of Pinus taeda. Taxonomy (NCBI): domain Eukaryota; kingdom Viridiplantae; phylum Streptophyta; class Pinopsida; order Pinales; family Pinaceae; genus Pinus; species Pinus taeda. Next base: position 20,628 of record APFE031609053.1, read on the forward strand.
CATTTCAGAACATGAAACATAGGGAGAAGAAACTGAAATGGAATCCTGAATGGTCTGGTCTGCTGAAGTCTGAATACATTGTAGATCATCTTCATATGATATGATAGGCAGATTGCCTTTGCATCCATCAATCATGAGAAAAGAAACTTCAAATGATTCTTGAAACCCAACACAATCATTTATATCATCTACCATAAATTCACCCGGATCTTTTTCACTTACTTGAACAAAATTCTCATCTTGATGTTCATGAGTTGACTGGACTACCTCTTTATGAAGGCTTTGCTCTGATGACATGAGAACATTTGGATTCAAAACTCTGTTTTCTTCATTCCAGGTGATTTTAACAGCAGAATTCTCTTTCATGGAACTTAGTACAAGGTTTTCTTGGTCACCATAATCCGAATCTGGATCTGAAAAGGTTGACTTAACGTTATCACATTCTGAAAGTAGAACTGGACTTCCCTGCATGCTGTCTTCTTCTATGGACAGATCTAAAACGACACTTTTTATTTAATCACTTTTAGCCATATGTAATTCTTCAACCTGCTGATCTGTACAGCTGTTCACCGGTCTGTCATCCTTTTCAAAAGAGGAAGAAGCTTCACCAACACTTTCTTGAGCATGTGTGCACTGCAAATCCGCTTTAGCTTGAGCTGGAAAATAACCATGCAAGAGTTGATCTATCTCGTCTTCAGACAAAGGAGATAAGAACTTTTGTTTCCTTTTCCTCAAACAGTGATTGTCTTCATTAATTTCAAGTGAAGGTGTATACAAATTTTCCTCATACTGCTGATCCATTTCATGTAATTCATTTTGACTATCAAGAGGCACAACACCTTCATCTTCCACCGTACTAAAATCTTGATCATGCTGTGAATTTTCCTGAGCATCTTGATGGGACTCCTCTAGTTTCTCTTCATGTTGCTAAAACGGATTCTCGTACAAGGCTTCCATGATCTCATCAGCCATAAAATTATCATCCTCCTAGTATTTTTCAAGGATTTCAATAAAAGTAGAAGCATGTTTGCAACAGTCATGAACTAGATTTAATGATGGATAAGAGTCTTTATATCTTTCAATGAACAGGCATGAAAATCCTTTAAACAGTAAATACAAGCAGCGGGCAAATTTTCATACGAAGATTGGGCTTCACCTTCCAGAGTGGCTAGGAATATCTTCATCAGGAAATCTTCAAGAAAATCAACTTTCAACTTGCGAATATGCATGTGAAATCGAACTAGATGTAAAGAAGTGTCCTTATTACTATCATCTTTAAGCGTAGGCAGATTCCTTGACCAATCTACCTTTGGAATTTTATTTGGAAAACCTAGAATGTGATCTGGGCTCATGGGAGCGTATCTTCTTGCAATACGCTCCATTTTAAAAAAAAAATCTCAATGCTACTGATCCCTCTGTAGTGGAGTCACCATAAAGCACCGGTTGCTGGATTCTTCAGTGAAAGGAGTCGCCAGGTGAATGATTTCAGCCGTCTTCTTATGTATCATCATTGTTCACCATCAACCATCAGATCTAAGCTTGATAGATGTAATGGGGCAAAGCAATCTTCAAGAAAACCATTTTGTCCCCAGTGGAGTCGCCACTATGTTAGCACCTAAATCTTCCTTAGGCTGAAGGAAGGAAAAATTCAGGGTAACCACAAACCACGCTCAGTCTGGTAGCTTGCCCTACCAGAACAGGAGAGGGCTCTCTCCATGTCACGCTCAGTGAATAAGTAAACGAACCGGTCTGAGATGACTTACAGTGAAATATTGATCTTAGCCTAGTAAGTAAATATGGATACAAGAAGAAATTTTTTATGAATGACTGAGTTTCTGGGATGGTATGGGACCAATGGACAACAATGAGCAGAGAATTTAATACGAAGGCACAGATTACTTCCTGAGGCAAGACAGGCGGAGAGTCTAGCAATTTTGAAATAACGCATAATGGAGAAATTGCTTAGGAGGGTGAAAAGGGCATAAGTAGATGAATCCTTTTCAACAGAAGAAGAACATTGAACATGAAATTTTCCCACAAGCAGAGAAATATAAATGAATTCTACCTTATCTAACTTAGAAAATTTCACTGAAAATGAATATGAAATGAACTGTGAAACATAACGAAATAAATATGAAACATAAGAGACACATTTGCTACACTCACAACCACATGAATCTCGTGAAACAAAGTCGTTGCCTTTCATTAATCCTCTGTCAAAATATACAATGAAGAAACTGAGTTCCTTTCCCACAGTCTCCCAAAAATTACAAGCTAACCCACCATTTGCAAATGGTTGGCATACAATAAATAGACTATGCCATGAGGAAATAGAATGACCAAGAGTTGGGGAGTTTCTCAAATCATTACAAAATGTAGATGGAAAGCCAACCATTAGTTACAGGTGCAGCGTTACAAAAATGACAAATGGCTTGGGTGACTACTCGCCTTCCTTTCCCACTTGGATAGAAGCCAACTTGGAGTGAAAATACTTTAAATTTTGCCTTAAGTGCCGAAAAAGTGAAGTGTAGATGAGCAGGTCCACTTTGGAGAAAGTCACGAATCGAAATGTCGTGAAGCGGAAGAGTTTTGGCCTTTTTTTTCTATATGCACCACGCCCATTTGGAGGCTTTTTTGAGGTACCTAAAGGAGTCCAATGCCCAAGTGTGCTTGTTGGAAAGCCTGGCCTGTCTACTTTCCAACCCAAGTGGAATTTCTGAATTTGGTGCTCATTTGCTCCTGTGTTGCAAAATAGGGGCAGAGAGGTCATTTTATGAGTGTTTTTGACCTCCTGGAGAATCAAATCATGCCCAAATTTCTTGTCCATGCACTATTAGTCGTGATTTTTCATGCTAAATCCAAAAATGCAAGCCATTTTTCATTTGGAGCCTCTAATCCTAAGCGCCGCGCCCAAAGCTATATGCACTGTGCCGTTTTCCCAGAGCCTTTTGGAGGCCTTCTCGATGTCCAAATTTGGTGTAGGATAGCTTGTTGGAAAGGTATTTGAGTATAATTTCCAACCCAACCAGAACTGTTCAATTTGGAGTTCATATTCCCTAGAAAAAATAAAATCTCCCAATACTGGTCAAAATGTGCCAGATGAGGCTGCCTCAAGGCCAAGTGCTATTGCAATCAACTTTTGAATAAGTTTCTCAACTCCATATTGAGCTCATGATAGCTCATTGGAAAGATATTTGTGTCTAGTTATCATCTGACTCATCAAGAAACTCATTTGGCTAACCAAGCTAGGAGAAAACTTGACTTTTCCAAGGTCACTTCAAAGGTGTATCAATTCTCCCAAGGCGATTGTATTTTTGACATTTCTCTAAAACCATGAAACCTGTGTAAAAAGTGAAGGAGGTTTTTCTTGCTTGGTATATTTTGGACAAAAAATGCTCTCATTTGTCCGAATTGTGTCTTTTGTTTATCACAAACATATTTTGAGTGAAGCCTATCCCGATGTGTGCTACAAGGGATTTGCCGAAATGAAGCGAAATGAAGGGGATAGGGGGCTTCTAATTTCTTGAGAAAATTTTGGGAAGTTGGGAGGGATGTAAAAAATTAGGGGAAAGTGGAATATTAGAAATTTAGTGAGGGGAAGGAGTCCAAAAGGGCAAAACATGGGCCTAGCCTAGAAAATTGCCAAGTTGTAGCAAGAAACTAGGCTTTGTGCGAAAACGAGGATTTTCGGGAATTTTAGTGGTGGGAAGTGTTTAATAAGGTACATTATGGATAGGGGAAAGTGTATGGACATCAGGTACAAGTTTTTCCGATGATTTGACCATCCAAGGGAAATTAGCTTCAAAACCCTAGGAGAGGGAAATGAACCTTGCCTAGGTGCAACTGAAGCATGAACAAGGTGTAAAACGACCCAGTGGAACTTGACATGATGATGAAAACCCTTTGAATGATGGTACACTCAGTTGAATGGTGACATGGAACGTCATTTGGACAACTTTGACAAGGGTAAAATCAAACCCTAGATCTGATGCCTAGTGACCAAATTTTGCTTGAAGACTCACTGAAATGACAAAATTTGACCTTGACACCTTAAAATCACTTTGTAAGAGCATGTTTGATCACTGGAGGAAGGCTGCAAAGATTGACACTAATAGCTCCTAGACAAAGCCAATAAATAAAATGAAATTCAAAGGAAGATGGAGAAACACTATGCCAACAGAGAAAGGAATGCAAGGGAAAAACTCAAGGTTGCAAAGGAAAAAATTGAAGCCCTAACTCACCAGAAAGAGAAGGAGAAGCTAGAAATCCTTGTGGAAGCCTCACTCCATGCAAAAAATACATTATTAACAATAATTTCACCAATTATGAGAAGTCATAGGTTAATTTTGAATTTTTTGTGCTTTTCAAGTAATTATACACAATTTTTTATAGATAGAATGCCAAGGGCACAACACCCTTGGTGAGCGTTGCACTTTTGTTTGGGTAACTTTTCGGACTAAATAAGACCACTATTGGATTTAGAGCAGTGAAAAGATTTAGGAAAACAAATTTACAAGCCTTATTTTGCACAACTGGTAGGTGACAAGGTGAAAAAACACCTAAAAAACCAGTGTCCTACGTCCTTTTTCACCTTGAGATTTTGCGTTTGACCAATCTTGGGAGAATCCATTTTTGGAGGGTAAAATCAATTTCATATTTCAAAATATAGGTAGGTCTTGAAACTAGATAGGATAAGATTTCCAATGAGCTATCTTGGGTCAATTTGGACCCCAGAAAGGTAGACAAAAGTGGGTCTGAAGATGACATTGTGCATTTGACACTCGCGCTGCATGTTTTGGAAATCAACTTTTTACTGATGTAATCGATCATGCAAATGTAATTATGGTCTTTTTACTATTACATAAGGTAAATAAATTAGGTAAATAGACTCTATGAGGTGTAATGAATCAGTTCATTGTATTTAGGGATGAGTCACTTTGACCACTCTACACTCTAGATATTAGTTCAAATTTTGGTGGAATTGCTCCTCCTCTCATGGATTCGACCCTTGATGGCTGGGAGGAGTTTTTCTGAGGCTTGTATCTTGTATTTTTCAGTCTTTTCAAAGGTTGTACTTAGTTGGATGTTGTGCTAGTGATCACAGACACTATTGTATCAAATTTTGGCCAGTATTAATAGATGAGTTGTAGTTTTTTCTTTGGGATACATGTGGTATGGATGTTTAGCAGTGTTTTCTCTTTGTGATCATTTGTATGAATGTTTTGTATGCTCATAAACAATTTTATGTCTATTATTTGGTAATTTTCAAGTGGACAGGTAGAATACATGTTTTTCAACGCTCTGTTTTGGGAAATTTATCATAGTTTGTCCATTTTCTTCAGTTTAGGAACAATACATCTCATATGCTTATCCTAACTCTTCATTAGTCTTATAACACCTCACTAAACCACCTTTGAAGTTCTAAGCCTCCTATCTACCTTTCCCCTTTGAATGTCTGCAATCATATTTCATTTTCCCTGATCTAGCCTTTTTGACCTAATACCCTCATCTAGAAATAAACCCCACCAAATAAAATAAAAACCCTAAGCTACTATATCGAGCCTAAAAATCCAATCCATCTAGCCCTCTTGGTTGTCATCCTTTGGACAGAGCCCTCTCTAGCTTGGTAGGGCTAGTTACCAAGTCAAAAGGTTGGTCCGTGGTTACCTTAGTTGGACTCTTCCTCACCCTTAGAGATCTAAAGGAGTGATAAAAAAACCCATACATTATTATGCTTCGCGAAACTTTGGTGCCATAATATATGATTTTTGAAGCCTTAAATAAGATGTTTCCCAACTGGTTTTTCTTTTCTTTTAAAGTGAGAGGCCACTCGGGGGGTCTAGCCACATGATTTAAGCTAAATATTTTAAAATTTGTAGCACATGGGACTCAAAGATGACCTTAGGAGTGAATGTTTTCTCATTGAAATTAAGTATGGATCTATATGTTTTCAACATCTATGGACTATGTCATGATAGAGCTACCTTCCGAAAAAATTTGCTGGTCAAATCCTTTCTGAAGGGAGAAAATGTTATTATCGAAGGGGATCTAAATTTTTTGTTGGGAGCCTCGGAGGTATGGGGATCTGAAGCCCTTCTAGATCCCATGGAATTTTTTTTATTAGGAAATTGATAGACACCCTTCTCATCGATGTCAATCTGATCAAATATAAACCCTCCTAGAGGAATAAGAATACATGAAATGCAATGGTGGCCAAATGGCTTGACAAATTTCTTTTGGATAAAAATTTGGTTGGAAAACTCTCCTTGTTCCGCGTGTGGATTGGAACAGATGGAGTATTTCATGATCAACTAGTCCTCTTAGAGTTAAAAGGAGGTAAATCCAGTATTCCCTTTAAATTTAATCCCTTATGGTTGAAAGAAGAAATCTATGTGAAAATGGTTAAAGATGCCTGGTCCCCCTTCAATCAAAACTCAGGGATACTAATAACTCAATAGTTTGCGGAAAATTTAAAAAAGGTTAAGAAAGCTTCCATTCAATGGGCTATATAGAAGAAGGTCAAATATGAAGGAAATATTAAAGTTATAGAAGATGAATTAGAGAGAATGGAACCACGTGAAGGAAGGGGATATGAATTGGTGGAATCCAAGTATAGAATCATGTAATATGAGACCACAAAGAGAAAGATTCTAACTGAGAAGAAAGAACAATGAAAGTTGAAGAGTCAAGTGGTATGGTTAAAAAGTGGGGATGAGAACACAAATTTCTTCCAAAACTATTCTAAAGGCCATAAAAACATTAATAAAATATGGGAGATGAAAAACTTGATGGAGGAAGAGAAAATGTCTTTGAGAATCTCGCATCCCTGGGAAAGGAATTATTTAGAAATCTATTCAAGGCTCCTGAATAGAAGTGATCCGAGTGGCTTAATTCTTTCTGAGGTTTGCGAATGTGGAGGATAATAAAAATCTCACGGAGCTAATCTTGAAAGGTGATTTAGAATTTGTTCTCAAAGAAATGCAGAAGGACAAAAGCCCTGGTCCAAATGGATGGATATTAGAATTCTAATTTGGATTATTTGAATTCATTGGGGATGAACTCCTACATGTGGTTGGGGATTTTTGGAAAAATGGGAGAATATATGACCCTTTAAATTCAACTTTATAGTTTTGATCCCAAAGGTGGATGATCCCCAATCCTTTGAGAATACATGCCAATCTCTTTGTGTAATTGTATATATAAAATCATTGCCAAAATTATATCCATTTCCTTTGGCCTGTCCTATCAAGGAATGTGTCCAACAAACATTTCAATTTTCTGGAGGGGTGCCAATTTCACGAAGCAATCATGGTGGTGTAAGAATGTATGCATGTCATTATGATCCAAAAACTAAAGGGGTGGTTTCCAAAATCAACTTTTCTAAAACATACAACAAAGTCAGTAAGATTTATATTAGAATGATTCTTACCCATCCAGGGTTTGGTGTTCCTTTCATAAACTGGGTAATGGGATGTATAACTAATGTATAATTTGTAGCCTTGATCAATGGGTCAACTTTTCCATTTTGTGATGCCCAAATATGTACGAGGCAACGATTTCCTCTATCTCCATTCCACTTTTTATTACCAGTTGAAGGGTTGAGTAGGTTGTTGCTAGGTGCAAAGCATGGGGGTGTTCTTAAGGGCATTGAAGTGGCAATAAACATTTACATAACTCATTTTTTTTTTTTTGGATGATATTTTGATCTTTTTTAATGGTATGTGACAAGATTTGGAAACAATAAATGATGTCCTAACACTCTTTTAGAAAGTGACAGACATGATTATTAATGTTCAGAATTCCATGACATCATATGACGAATTGTGTCATGGAGAGGTGCGTAGGGCTCATAATTACTTACCATTTTCTAGAAAACTTCTTGTAGACAATTTTAAATATTTGGGCTTCCATTTAAAACCCAAACCATATAGAAAATATGACTTGATGTGGTTATTTGTGAAGGTGGAGAAAAGGCTTAAGCACTGGAGCTATAAATGGCTCTCAAGAGAAGGAATATTGGTTCTGATTAAATCTGCCCTTGAAGAAATCCCAGTATATTGGATGGCTCTCAAATGGATTCCAAAAGGAATCTTAAAATCCATAATAAAAATCTATAGGAGGTTACTATGGATTGGGTCCAAAGAAGAAGTTGATCTTCCCTGTGTAAGATGGGATAAGGTTGCTTTACCAAAGCCTTGGGGTGGTTGGTTTCTAAAGTACTTGCCCATTTTTGCAAAAGGATTTTTGGCAAAAGCTAGGTGGAGACTCCTCTCCACATAAATATTATGGACAATAGTGATTATCAGGAAACATATCTTTCCTCTTTCACTTGACAAATGGATTAGAGAGTTGTATAAGAGGATGTCAAATTAATCTACTATTTAGAAAGTTTTAGAAAGTTTTCGTTGATTCCATAAACATAGTATGAGATGGCCTTTCTTGGAATGTTGGGAATGTGGAAAAATTTAGAGTTGGTTTCGATCCATGGATTAGATGTTGTAAAAATTTTAGGCTTCCTCCAGAACTTGTGGCTATCCTGAATAGGCAAGGAATTAAATTTCTAAATCAGATTGTTGAGGAAGAGTGGACAACTTTCTGGTCACATGCATGGAAGAGTGCTGAGAAACTCAACTTGCATGGGAAATTTGCTGGTATATGGAACAATTATATAAGATCACTCAAAAGGTCGCATGTTAGAATTAGAGATAGAAATGACTCTCTTCTCCGGGTGCATTCACCCTCTAGGACTTATACCCAAAAATCTGGGTATAGCTTCCATATCGCTTCTCGATTGAGAATTAATCCATCCTGGTGGTGGAAAAATATATGGAAGCTTACTTGGTTGGACAATTCAAGATTTTTCGTCTCATGTTTAATTAATAATAAAGTTACAAATTGGGACAATTTAATAAAGATACATAAAGAAGGTCCTAGATAGTGCATTCTTAGCAAAAATGTAGAAGAGTCGATTACACATCTGTTTCTATATTTTTCTTTCACACTAAGTATTTGGGACAAAACCAAATTGTTGTTGAGGTGTAACTTAGACTGGAGAGGTAATTGTTTCAGTGAGGCATGGGCATCATTGTGGGACTCATCTAATGAAAAAGTTATTAGGAACATCCCATCCCTAATCTTTTGGGAGGTATGTCTTGAAATAAATAAATCCACTTCTAGAGACATTCCATCTACGCCTGACCTGATATCTATAGAAATAACAACAATATATGGTCTCTTTCCTTCAAAGTAATCACATCAAGTCCCTAACATCATCATTGATTTAAGAGATTAACTGACAACTTCCTTGGTCTTATTTTGATGGAGCATCGAATGAGGATGTTGCATGTGGGTGTGGTCTCATTCTCTACATCAACAATCAATATTTTCTGAAATAAAATAATTGGCTTGGGCATGGGTTCCAACGATTATGCATAACTAATTTCTCTTAAACTCCTTTTATGCTGGGCTCTCGAATATGAATTTCATTCGTTTTAGGCTTCTAGAGACTCATTAAATGTTATAAACTCATTCAATGTTTCCCACATAGGCCACAATCACACACTGCTTCCAATACTTGAAGAGATTTTCTAGTTAAAATAAGCTTTTGATTTTATCTCTTGTTGTCACATCTATAACGAGAGGAAATTTCTAGCATACATTTAGTCTAAGGAAAGTGTTAGACAACATATGTGAGTTTGGTAGGTTATTGAGCATGTATATGGGATGATCCAACACTTTCAACACGAACCTTTCATTGGAATCTAAATGCATACCTTTTATGATTTTTATTTTCACCATCAACAGTTTCTTTTTTGCAAATACATGCTACATGTAAACAAATTTACTCTTTTATGTATATGTAATTATCTCATGGAAACAAAGTTTATAAACTGCTAGACTTATCTAATTTTTTGGTGACTGATCATGGCATACAAATCCTATCCACACTTCAAGATGATGAGAAAAATATGTTTTTATTATGATCTCAGGGTTGTTTTTATTTATTGTAGCCCAATTGTTTCTTATATGTCCTCTGGGATAGTGGTTGTATTCAATTGATGCATGTAATTTATGTAACTTTTATCAAATAGAAAGTTGCGACTTTTTCTTTGGAAAAAAAAGACTATAACATTCCAAATTATAGGTTCTTATCTAGCATGGAGAAGAGATATGGATCACATGTAAGAGTGAGGGAATATGCAATAATGGCATGTGGTAGAGACATACTCCTCCTGAATGAAATCATATGACACCCAAAAGGTAATTAGAATATGTACAATTAACTTGATTGATAGTCCAGATGACAAATCCTTGTGGTCCCAAGGTTGGAGAAATGCAGCTAACCTTGGTTTTGAAGGGAATTTGGGTCGTAGGTTGGATCATTTTTTCTAAAAAAAATAACAAGGTCCATATAATATTGAACAATTCTCCCAATGGACTAATATAAGCTTTGAATTTTGGAGCATGGGGAAATTATACGCCTAGTCTTGGATACTTAATTCTTTTTCAACTAGGATTAAGAGACGCCAAGTGATGGTAGTAAACGATATAGAAAGTTAATGCTCCACCCAAGTGTAAGTTTTTTGTGTGGTTCATAGTGAACAAATTTTTTTTAACATGGGAAGCCCTTTAGAAAAGGAATATATTAGGTCCAATTATTTGTTGTCTTTGTAGATGTAGTGTTGAAAACACTTCTCAATCTTTCTTCCATTATAGTTATGTTCAACAAGGGATTAGGTTGGGGAGTGTTTGTTTAACTAGTAAATGTGAATCCATATAAACATGTCTCAATGAATGGTTTACTGTGCGAGATCTAGAGTGCTCCAAGGAAATCTCATTTCTAGTTCTATGGAGAACCTATTAGCTAGAAGAAATTATTCTATTTGAAGAGAAGATGATGCCCACTTTTCAAGAAACAACCCATATTAATGCTTTATTTTAATATTACAAGTTTAATCTAAAGGTTAAACATAGAGATTTTTTTCATTAATATAAGTGGATATGTCATTAGCTTAGACATTCTTTTATGGGGCTTGTTGAATTATAGATTCTGAATGTGGGGCTCATTTCATTTTATATTAAACAAATACACACATGGTTAAAGGCAAGTTAATATATGAAGAACAAATACATTTGGGAGGCTCTGCAGCCCTAATGGTCAAGCGGCCATGAGTTAGGTGGTGCGGGGAAAGTTAAAGACTACAGCAAGCGACAAACACAGAAACCAAGAACCAGAAGAAATGACAGAGGAGGAGAGGAGGGGAGAGATCCCCTCCTATCGAGACACGGTGACAGGAGAAGGCCATAACACAAGCAACTAGGTGGAAGAAACAAGAAAACCGAGACCTGTCCTTGGAGCACGATGGCAGGCAGGCAGCAGAGGCAAGTGTTTGAGGTACCTGAAGGAGTCCAGTGCCAAAGTGTGCTTGTTGGAAATCCTGGCCTGTCTACCTTCCAACCCAAGTGGAATTTCTAAATTTGGTGCTCATTTGCTCCTGTGTTGCAAAATAGGGGCAGAGAGGTCATTTTTTGAGTGTTTTTGACCTCCTGGAGACTCAAATCATGCCAAAATTTCTTTTCCATGCACTATTAGTCGTGATTTTTCATGTTGAATCCAAAAATGCAAGCCATTTGTCATTTGGAGCCTCTAATCCTAAGCACCGCGCCCAAAGCTATATGCACCGTGTCGTTTTGCAATAGCCTTTTGGAGGCCTTCCCAGTGTCCAAATTGGGTGCAGGATAGCTTGTTGGAAATGTCAATGAGTATAATTTCCAACCCAACTAGAATTGTTCAATTTGGAGTTCATCTTCCCTATAAAATATCAAATCTCCCAATACTGGTCAAAATGTGCCAGATGAGGCTGCCTCAAGGCCAAGTGCTATTGCAGTCAACTTTTGAATAAGTTCCTCAACTCCATATTGAGCTCATGATAGCTCATTGGAAATATATTTGTGTCTAGTTATCATCTGACTCATCAAGAAACTCATTTGGCCAACCAAGCTAGGAGAAAACTTGATTTTTCCAAGGTCACTTCAGAGGTGTATCAATTCTCCCAAGGTGATTGTATTTCTGACATTTCTCTAAAACCATAAAACCTGTGTAAAAAGTGAAGGAGGTTTTTCTTCCTTGTTCTATTTTGGACAAAAATGGCTCTCATTTTTCCTAATTTTTTATTTTATTGATCACAAACATCTTTTGAGTGAAGCCTATCCCGATATGTGCTATAAGGGATTTGCCGAAATGAAGCGAAATGAACGGGATAGGGGGCTTCTAAATTCTTGAGAAAATTTTGGGAAGTCGGGAGGGATGTCAAAAAGTAGGGGAAAGTGGAAACTTAGAAATTTAGTGAGGGGAAGGAGTCCAAAAGGGCAAAACATGGGCCTAGCCTAGAAAATTGCCACGTTGTAGCAAGAAACTAGGGTTTGTGCGAAAATGAGGATTTTGGGGAATTTTAGTGGTGGGAAGTGTTTAATAAGGTACATTATGGATAGGGGAAAGTGTATGAACATCAGGATACAAGTTTTCCGATGATTTGACCATCCAAGAGAAATTAGCTTCAAAACCATAGGAGAGGGAAATGAACCTTGCCTAGGTGAAACTGAAGCATGAACAAGGTGTAAAATGACCCAGTGGAACTTGACATGATGATGAAAACCCTTTGAATGATGGTACACACAGTTGAATGGTGACATGGAACGTCATTTGGACAACTTTGACAAGGGTAAAATCAAACCCTAGACCTAATGCCTAGTGACCAAATTTTGCTTGAAGACTCGCTGAAATGACAAAATTTAACCTTGACACCTTAAAATCACTTTGTAAGAGCATGTTTGATCACTGGAGGAAGGTTTCAAAGACTGACACTAACAGCTCCTAGACAAAGCCAATAAAGAAAACAAAATTCAAAGGAAGATGGAAAAAGACTATGCCAACGGAGAAAGGAATGCAAGGGAAAAACTCAAGGTTGCAAAGGCAAAAATTGAAGCCCTAACTCACCAGAAAGAGAAGGAGAAGCTAGACATCCTTGTGGAAGCCTCACTCCATGCACAAAATACATTATTAACAATAATTTCACCAATTTTGAGAAGTCATAGGTTAATTTTGAATTTTTTGTGCTTTTCAAGTAATTATACACAATTTTTTATAGATAGAATGCCAAGGGCACAACACCCTTGGTGAGCGTTGCACTTTTGTTTGGGTAACTTTTGGACTAAATAAGACAACCATTGGATTTAGAGTAGGGAAAAGATTTAGGAAAACAAATTTACAAGCCTTAATTTGCACAACTGGTAGGTGACAAGGTGAAAAAACACCTAAAAAATCAGTGTTCTACCTCCTTTTTCACCTTGAGATTTTGCGTTTGACCAATATTGGGAGAATCCATTTTTGGAGGGTAAAATCAAGTTCATATTTCAAACTATAGGTAGGTCTTGAAACTAGATAGGATAAGATTTCCAATGAGCTATCTTGGGTCAATTTGGACCCCGAAAAGGTAGACAAAATTGGGTCTGAAGATGACATTGTGCGTTTGACACTCGCGCTGCATGTTTTGGAAATCAAATTTTTACTGATGTAATCGATCATGCAAATGTAATTATGGTCTTTTTACTATTACCTAAGGTAAATAAATTAGGTAAATAGACTCTATGAGGTGTAATGAATCAGTTCATTGTATTTAGGGATGAGTCACTTTGACCACCCTACACTCTAGATATTAGTTCAAATTTTGGTGGAATTGCTCCTCCTCTCATGGATTCGACCTTTGATGGCTGGGAGGAGTTTTTATGAGGCTTGTATCTTGTATTTTTCAGTCTTTTCAAAGGTTGGATTTAGTTGGATGTTGTGCTAGTGATCAGAGACACTATTGTATCAAATTTTGGCCAGTATTAATAGATGAGTTGTAGTTGTTTCTTTGGGATACATGTGGTATGGATGTTTAGCAGTGTTTTCTCTTTGTGATCATTTGTATGAATTTTTTGTATGCTCATAAGCAATTTTATGTCTATTATTTGGTAATTTTCAAGTGGACAGGTAGAATACATGTTTTTTCATGCTCTGTTTTGGGAAATTTATCATAGTTTGTCCATTTTCTTCAATTTAGGAACAATACATCTCATATGCTCTTCCTAACTCTTCATCAGTCTTAAACCACCTCACTAAACCACCTTTGAAGTGCTAAGCCTCCTATCTACCTTTCCCCTTTGAATGTTTGCAATCATATCTCATTTTTCCTGTTCTAGCTTTTTTGACCTAATACCCTCATCTAGCAATAAACCCCACCAAATAAAATCAAACCCTAAGCTACTATATCGAGCCTAAAAATCAAATCCATCTAGCCCTCTTGGTTGTAATCCTTTGGAGAGAGCCCTCTCTAGCTTGGTAGGGCTAGTTACCAAGTCAAAAGGTTGGTCTGTGGTTACCTCAGTTGGACTCTTCCTCACCCTTAGAGATCTAAAGGAGTGATAAAAAAACCCATACATTATTATGCTTCGCAAAACTTTGGTGCCATAAGATATGATTTTTTAAGCCTTAAATAAGATGTTTCCCAAATGGTTTTTCTTTTCTTTTAAAGTGAGAGGCCACTCGGGGGGTCTAGCCACATGATTTAAGCTAAATATTTTAAAATTTGTAGCACATGGGACTCAAAGATGACCTTAGGAGTGAATGTTTTGTCATTGAAATTGAGTATGGATCTATATGTTTCCAACATCTATGGACTATGTCATGATAGAGCTACCTTCTGGAATAATTTGCCAGTCAAATCCTTTCTGAAGGAAGAAAATGTTATTATCGAAGGGGATCTAAATCTTTTGTTGGGAGCCTCGGAGGTATGGGGATATGAAGCCCTTCTAGATCCCATGGAATTTTTTTTATTGGGAAATTGATAAACACCCTTCTCATCGATGTCAATCTGATCAAATATAAACCCTCCTAGAGGAATAAGAATACATGAAATGCAATGGTGTCCAAATGTCTTGACAAATTTCTTTCGGATAAAAATTTGGTTGGAAAACTCTCCTTCTTCCGCCTGTGGATTGGAACAGATGGAGTATTTCATGATCAACTAGTCCTCTTCGAGTTAAAAGGAGGTAAATCCAATATTCCCTTTAAATTTAATCCCTCATGGTTGAATGAAGAAATCTATGTGAAAATGGTTAAAGATGCCTGGTCCCCCTTCAATCAAAACTCAACGATACCAATAACTCAATAGTTTACGAAAAATTTAAAAAAGGTTAAGAAAGCTTCCATTCAATGGGCTATATAGAAGAAGGTCAAATATGAAGCAAATATTAAAGTTATAGAAGATGAATTAGAGAGAATGGAACCACGTGAAGGAAGGGGATATGAATTGGTGGAATCCAAGTATAGAATCATGTAATATGATACCACAAAGAGAAAGATTCTAACTGAGAAGAAAGAATAATGAAAGTTGAAGAGTCAAGTGGTATGGTTAAAAAGTGGAGATGAGAACACAAATTTCTTCCAAAACTATTCTAAAGGCCATAAAAACATTAATAAAATATGGGAGATGAAAAACTTGATGGAGGAAGAGAAAATGTCTTTGAGAATCTCGCATCCCTGGGAAAGGAATTATTTACAAATCTATTCAAGGCTCCTGAAGAGGTCACAATTGTAGAAGTGATCCGAGTGGCTTAATTCTTTCTGAGGTTTGCGAATGTGGAGGATAATAAAAATCTCACGGAGCTAATCTTGAAAGGTGATTTAGAATTTGTTCTCAAAGAAATGCAGAAGGACAAAAGTCCTGGTCCGGATGGATGGATAGTGGAATTCTATTTTGGATTATTTGAATTCATTGGGGATGAACTCCTACATGTGGTTGGGGATTTTCGGAAAAATGGGAGAATATATGACCCTTTAAATTCAACTTTATAAATTTAATCCCAAAGGTGGATGATCCCCAATCCTTTGAGAATACATGCCAATCTCATTGTATATATAAAATCATTGCCAAAATTATATCCATTTTCCTTTGGCCTGTCCTATCAAGGAATGTGTCCAACAAACATTTCAATTTTCTGGAGGGGTGCCAATTTCACGAAGAAATCATGGTGGTGTAAGAGTGTATGCATGTCATTATGATCCAAAAACTAAAGGGGTGGTTTCCAAAATCAACTTTTCTAAAACATACAACAAAGTCAGTTGGATTTATATTAGAATGATTCTTACCCATCCAGGGTTTGGTGTTCCTTTCATAAACTGGGTAATGGGATGTATAAGTAATGTATATTTTGTAGCCTTGATCAATGGGTCAACTTTTCCATTTTTTTATGCCCAAATATGTACGAGGCAACAATTTCCTCTATCTCCATTCCACTTTTTATTACCAGTTGAAGGGTTGAGTAGGTTGTTGCTAGCTGCAAAGCATGGGGGTGTTCTTAAGGGCATTGAAGTGGCAATAAACATTTACATAACTCATTTGTTTTTTGTGGATGATATTTTGAACTTTTTTAATGGTATGTGACAAGATTTGGAAACAATCAATGATGTCCTAACACTCTTTTAGAAAGTGACAGACATGATTATTAATGTTCAGAATTCCATTATATCATATGACGAATTGTGTCATGGAGAGGTGCGTAGGGCTCATAATTACTTACCATTTTCTAGAAACCTTCTTCTGGACAATTTTAAATATTTGGGCTTCCATTTAAAACCCAAATCATATAGAAAATATGACTTGATGTGGTTATTTGTGAAGGTGGAGAAAAGGCTTAAGCACTGGAGCTATAAATGGCTCTCAAGAGAAGGAATATTGGTTCTGATTAAATCTGCCCTTGAAGAAATCCCAGTATATTGGATGGCTCTCAAATGGATTCCAAAACGAATCTTAAAATCCATAACAAAAATCTATAGGAGGTTACTATGGATTGGGTCCAAAGAAGAAGTTGATTTTCCCTGTGTAAGATGGGATAAGGTTGCTTTACCAAATCCTTGGGGTGGTTGGTTTCTAAAGTACTTGCCCATTTTTGCAAAAGGCATTTTGGCAAAAGCTAGGTGGAGACTCCTCTCCACATAAATATTATGGACAATAGTGATTATTATGAAACATATCTTTCCTCTTTCACTTGACAAATGGATTAGAGAGTTGTATAAGAGGATGCCAAATTAATCTACTATTTAAAAAGTCTTAGAAAGTTTCCGTTGATTCCTTAAACATAGTATGAGATGGCCTTTCTTGGAATGTTGGGAATGTGGAAAAATTTAGAGTTGGTTTTGATCCATGGATTGGATGTTGTAAACATTTTAGGCTTCCTCCAGAACTTGTGGCTATCCTGAATAAGCAAGGGATTAAATTTCTAAATCAGATTGTTGAGGAAGGGTGGACAACCTTCTAGTCACAGGCATGGAAGAGTGCTGAGAAACTCAACTTGCATGGGAAATTTGCTGGTATATGGAACAATTATATAAGATCACTCAAAAGGTCACATGTTAGAATTAGAGATAGAAATGACTCTCTTCTCCGGGTACATTCCCCCTCTCGGACTTATACCCAAAAATCTGGGTATAGCTTCCATATCGCTTCTCGATTGAGAATTAATCCATCTTGGTGGTGGAAAAAGATATGGAAGCTTACTTGGCTGGACAATTCAAGATTTTTCGTCTCATGTTTAATTAATAATAAAGTTACAAATTGGGACAATTTAATAAAGAGACATAAAGAAGGTCCTAGATAGTGCATTCTTAGCAAAAATGTAGAAGATTCGGTTACACATCTGTTTCTAGATGTTTCTTTCACACTAAGTATTTGGGACAAAACCAAACTGTTGTTGAGGTGTAACTTAGAATGGAGAGGTAATTGTTTCAGTGAGGCATGGGCATCATTGTGGGACTCATCTAATGAAAAAGTTATTAGGAACATCCCATCCCTAATCTTTTGGGAGGTATGTCTGGAAATAAATAAATCCACTTCTAGAGACATTCCATCTACCCCTGACCTGATATCTATAGAAATAACAACAATATATGGTCTCTTTCCTTCAAAGTAATCACATCAAGTCCCTAACATCATCATTGATTTAAGAGATTAACTGACAACTTCCTTGGTCTTATTTTGATGGAGCATCGAATGAGGATGTTGCATGTGGGGGTGGTCTCATTCTCTACATCAACAATCAATATTTTCTGAAATAAAATAATTGGCTTGGGCATGGGTTCCAACAATTATGCATAACTAATTTCTCTTAAACTCCTTTTATGCTGGGCTCTAGAATATGAATTTCATTCGTTTTAGGCTTCTAGAGACTCATTAAATGTTATAAACTCATTCAATGTTTCCCAAATAGGCCACAATTACACACTGCTTCCAATACTTGAAGAGATTTTCTAGTTAAAATAAGCTTTTGATTTTATCTCTTGTTGTCACATCTATAACGAGAGGAACTTTCTAGCATACCTTTAGTCTAAGGAAAGTGTTAGACAACATATGTGAGTTTGGTAGGTTATTGAGCATGTATATGGGATGATCCAACACTTTCAACACGAACCTTTCATTGGAATCTAAATGCATACCTTTTATGATTTTTATTTTCACCATCAACAGTTTCTTTTTTGCAAATACATGCTACATGTAAACAACTTTACTCTTATATGTATATGTAATTATCTCATGGAAACAAAGTTTATAAACTGCTAGGCTTATCTAATTTTTTTGTGACTGTTCATGGCATGCAAATCCTGTCCACGCTTCAAGATGATGAGAAAAATATGTTTTTATTATGATCTCAAGGTTGTTTTTATTTATTGTAGCCCAATTTTTTCTTATATGTCCTCTGGGATAGTGGTTGTATTCAATTGCGCCATGTAATTTATGTAACTTTTTATCAAATAGAAAGTTGCGACTTTTTCTTTGGAAAAAAAAAGACTATAACATTCCCAATTATAGGTTCTTATCTAGCATGCAGAAGAGATATGGATCACATGTAAGAGTGAGGGAATATGCAATAATGGCATGTGGTAGAGACATACTCCTCCTGAATGAAATCATATGACACCCAAAGGGTAATTAGAATATGTACAATTAACTTGATTGATAGTCCAGATGACAAATCCTTGTGGTCCCAAGGTTGGAGAAATGAAGCTAACCTTGGTTTTGAAGGGAATTTGGGTCGTAGGTTGGATCATTTCTTCTAAAAAAAATAACAAGGTCCATATAATATTGAACAATTCTCCAAATGGACTATTATAAGCTTTGAATTTTGGAGCATGGGGAAATTGTACGCCTAGTCTTGGATACTTATTTCTTTTTCAACTAGGATTAAGAGACGCCAAGTGGTGGTAGTAAAATATATAGAAAGTTAATGCTCCACCCAAGTGTAAGTTTTTTGTGTGGTTCATAGTGAACAAATTGTTTTTAACATGGGCAGCCCTTTAGGAAAGGAATATATTAGGTCCAAGTATTTGTTGTCTTCGTAGATGTAGTGATGAAAACACTTCTCAATCTTTCTTCCATTGTAGTTATGTTCAACAAGGGATTAGGTTGGGGAGTGTTTGGTTAACTAGTAAATGTGAATCCATAGAAACATGTCTCAATGAATGGTTTATTGTATGAGATCTAGAGTGCTCTAAGGAAATCTCATTTCTAGTTCTATGGAGAACCTATTAGCTAGAAGCAATTATTCTATTTGAAGAGAAGATGATGCCCACTTTTCAAGAAACAACCCATATTAATGCTTTATTTTCATATTACAAGGTTAATCTAAAGGTTAAACATAGAGATTTTTTTTATTAATATAGGTGGATAAGTCATTAGCTTAGACATTCTTTTATGGGGCTTGTTGAGTTATAGATTCTGAATGTTGGGCTCATTTCATTTTATATTAAACAAATACACACATGGTTAAAGGCAAGTTAATATAGGAAGAACAAATACATTCGGGAGGCTCTGCAGCCCTAATGGTCAAGCGGCCATGAGTTAGGTGGTGCGGGGAAAGCTAAAGACTACAGCAAGCGACAGACGCAGAAACCAAGAACCAGAAGAAATGACAGAGGAGGAGAGGAGGGGAGAGATCCCATCCTATCGAGACGCGGTGACAGGAGAAGGCCATAACACAAGCAACTAGGCGGAAGAAACAAGAAAACCGAGACCTGTCCTTGGAGCACGATGGCAGGCAGGTAGCAGAGGCAAGTGTTTACCATGTGCGACTGAGAAACCAGGATTTATAATCCCGATGAACAAACCAGAGCGATACAAAAGCTACGTAAAAGACCATGTACTAATTTGCAAGTTCATTGGAGTATGGCTGATGGAAAAGGACCTCACCAAATGGATCCAATAAAATGGCAACCCCGAGGTGATATCGAGCTAAAGTTGGGAGCAAGAGGCTTCTTCACAGTAATCTTCTCGAACCTACAAGATAAAGAAAAAGTGTTTGAAAATGGTCCTTACTTTCATTATAATGTTGGGTTGTTTATGAGATACTGGGAAGAATATTATAACCCCGATAAGGAAAAATTCTTGGCAGCCCTAGTATGGCTGAGGTTATTAGGGTTACCAATCGACTTCTGGGATCCGAAGATCCTAGAGGGTATAAGAAACATAAAAGGAAGCTTTGTTAAAATAGCTAAAAATATAAAAAAGGGAAGATACACCTCATATGATAGAATTTGTGTCTACATGAATATAGCTGACCCTATTCCAGATACAGTCCAGCTAGAGTATCATGAGGAGGTATGGCAGAAAACCCTTAACTCTGAGCACATTCCATTCAGATGTAGAAGACGTCATGAGTATGGACATATTTTCAAGGAACGCCCACTCAATACAGAAGAAGAAGAGTGAAGGAACAAACAACAGAGGAAAAATCAAGAAGACAAGGAAGAGTTTCAAGAAGTAAAAGGAAAAATAAGGCACACAAGAGAGAACCTCAGTGAAGGAAGGAAAGATCAACAAACCCAGCCAAGTAATACAAACAACTTTGAAATCCTACAAGAAGAAGAAGAAGAAGATAACAACTAGAACTTTGAAATCCTACAAGAAGAAGAAGAAGATAACAACAAGACCCAAACAATGGACTATCAGGGAGAGAAAAGGAAAGGAAAGCAGCACAAGCTAAGGCAAATCACATACCAAGAGGAAGGCAAAAGGTGAACCAATAGAGAAGGAGGAAAATGAAGTAAGGGAGAAAATGGATAATGCAGTAATGGAGATTGACACAAGCAGAGGAGAAGAACTAAGGCTAAAACAAGAAGTATTACGGAACTAATAGATGAATGGAGACATCTAAATGAAAGATTCATTCCAAAAGAGCAAAAAAGAATATACAGAGAAACGTTTCAATCGTACCAAGCACAACAGGGACAGGGAAAGATGGAAACGGTAGAATGACTAGGCCTTCAATAGGATGATACTCAAGATCATCAAAGCAAAGAAAAATGCGGGAAAAAAAGAGGTCGAAGAAATATACAGGAATCGATACTGATCATGGGAGAAATGTTAGTGAACACCGGGAGAGTAGTTCCACTCTCGACGGTACTCCACCAGAAAAGCCAAGCACCCTAATGATAATCACATCCTAGAATATAAGAGGCCTTAAGAGTAAAGGCAAACAAAGACACTTAGCAGAAAGGCTAAGAAAAGAAAAACCCCAACTAATGTTGTTACACGAAACAAGAATCTCAGCAAGGAAAATGGAGGAAATCCTAAACAAAATAAAACCAAAATATGAAGGTATGACCATAGAAGTGAAAGGAAGTGTGGGAGGCATATGAATACTATGGAACCCTATATAAATCATAGTAGATTACTAGATAGGCATGAAAAGAATACTCACAGGGAAGTTCCGGTTAATTGGAAATAGAGAATTGTTTCTAGTTTCGGCAGTATACGACCCTCATACACCAGCGAAAAGAGGAAGCTTTCTCCTCCAACTTCAATAGCTAGGAAACCTTCATGAAGAAAAATTGTGGTTGATAGCAATAGACTTTAACATGACAACATCAAAAGATGAGAAGAAAGGTGGACTACAAAGAAAAGAGCCAAAGATGGAGAAATTCAGGGACCTTCAAGAAAAACTGAAAATGGTAGATATCCCTACTTAAATGGAAATACACGTGGAACAATAGAAGAGGACAGAGAAGACAAATAGCATCTAGGCTAGACAGGTTCCTAGCAATAGAACACTTCATTGGAAAATATATCTTCTATGAAGCAACAATTCTCTCATGTTTAGTGTTGGATCACTGGCACATTAAATTAGAAATAGCTATGAATCAATAGAACTAGAATAGACCCTTTAGGTTTGAGGCATTTTGGTTGAGAGAACCCACCTTCGTAGATAAAATGAAGAATTGGTGGAAGGAGACTGAGACTGGGATGGAAGGAAGAAACAAAATGCACACCCTCCAACTTAGATTAAAAGACATAAAAGGAAGATAAAGAAGTGGAACAAAGAAGAATTTGGAAATATTCAAAAGGAACAAGAAACACTCCAGATAAAGATGAAACGAATACAACAGAAAATCATAGAAGAAGGAAGAAATGAAGAGATGACAAAAGAAGAAGGACTGGTGCTAAAGAAACTGGAGGAAATAAGAAAACAAAAGGAAATCTTATAGAAACAAAAATTGAGAATCCAATGGCTAAAAGAAGAAGAAAGAAACACGAAATTCTTTCATAAGGCAATTGTACATCACCGATAGAAAAATATAATATTCTCCCTAAGGGACCACCAAGGCAACAGGATAACATAGAAAGCTGAAATGGAGAATCTGATGGTATAACATTTTAAAGAGCTCCTGACAGAACCCAATATCAGAAGGAAGGACGACATCGATAAAATTAGTCAACATATCCCTAAAATAGTAACTAGAGATTAGAACTTGGCTCACCTAAGGGTCATAATCAAAGTGGGGGTGGAGGAGGTAACATAATAGATGGCAAAGAATAAAGCACCTAGGCCTGATGGATTCACCTTAGAATTTTATCAAGCCACGTGAACTTCATGAGCCAAGATATAGTGAATGCAGTAGAAGAGTCTCGATGCACCAAAAGAATGCACCCGACCCTGAATGCTACATTCCTATCCCTGATACCAAAGATGGAGAACTCAGAAGAACCACAAGGGTTCCAACCAATAGCACTCTGCAATGTTATATACAAAATAGTAGCTACAATCATGGTGAATAGACTAAAACCAATATTACTAGAGTTGATATCCTAGGAGCAGATGGGGTTTGTCAAAGGCAACCAAATAATAGATGGCATAGTGGTAGCACAAGAACCAATTCACTCATTGAAAAATTCAAAAACCAAAGGGATGCTGATAAAACTAAACCTAGCCAAATCTTATGACAGACTTAATTGTGGATACCTCCAGCAAATTCTAAAGGCATACGGCGTTCAAAACAAGTGGATAAACTAGGTAATGTCAATGATAACTATGCCAGTTATGTCAGTACTACTAAACGGGTCACCAACAGAAACCTTCAATCCATCTAGAGGGCTTAGGCAGGGCGACCTGATATCCCCATTCCTATTTATCCTTGCAGCGGATGGGTTAATATCGAGAAAATGAATGGATTAATACTTTGGGGAAATGACCTACCACTAACCCACCAACAATTTTTCAATGATATTATGTTATATGGACAAGAAACACTCAAAGAAGCAAAAAAAATAATGGAAATTCTCACAGACTTCAGAGGGGCCTCTGGGATAGAGATAAGCAAAGAGAAATCAGAAATTTATTTCTTCAATACCGAAGCTTCCTCCCAAGCCTTCCTAGGAAGAACCATGGGATTCATAGTCATGAACATCCCTACTAAGTACTTAGGCATCCTTTTAAATG
>APFE031609059.1:0-10982 GCA_000404065.3 Pinus taeda
ATATATATAAGAGAGAATAAAAAGGTATATATGTATATTTTCCTGTAGATTTACAACTCATGTAATTTCCTAAAACACAAGACAAGAATATACTCTACTCTTTACAACGGAAGCCGATAAATATCAATGAAAACAATAATCGACAAAAGGAAGAAAATCAATGGTATAGAACACAATATGTATACAGGGAAAGCCACAACTCAAAACCCCTACTATCTTTATTTCACTAATTAGAAATCCAAGATGAGAATACAATGCTTGTTCTCATAAGAACAATCCTTGCACAAGTATAATCAACTCTTAGCTCACAAGCTAGCTCAAGCCAAATCCTTAGCCAATTCAACAGATCTCCAAGCCCCTATTTTCTTGCGTGATTCCTTGAGGAATTATCCTCTATTTAATGAGGAAATCATTCTTCCATAACTACACAATCCAAACTTAGGTCGTCAACTGATTGCATGCACTATATGTAAAACTCAAAAAATTATACAATTGATAGTACATTGTCCCTGCACTCTAATCTCAACTGGGTCTTCCTATGAATTGACATGCATAAGTTATTTATGAGTGAATATTCAGTTAGCTAGTGTAACATTGAGGATGCACCAATGCACCAATTCACTACTAGACCTCTACTAGTTCTACCAACTGCTAGAACTAGTTTAACTGACTATAACTCATTCAAACTGATTTATCTAATTACAACTCCAATAAACTCAATTTGGAACCCTAAAATTTAGGGAGAACATATACATGACTACAGAAATACTTCCAACTTGGAATTCCTAAGTTAACTAAGTCAAATTAACTTAGTTAACTATTACAAGTTACTATGAGAAAATAATTACAATTTTAATTCACAATTTAATTCAAGGACAAATTAAATTGGAATTTATGGTTTCTATTTTTAACATTTCTTGTTGTTATTCTCAACACTCCCTCTCAACAAGAAAGGAATTCAACTCAATCATGATCTTGGACCTTTGGAATGTTATGCATGCAACACTTCTCTCTAGTGTTGTTGCTACAACAACTCCAGAAACAAAATATCATCCAACCTAAATCAGTATGATGCATCTGTCATCAAAGTCTCTGACTTCTACTACCTATGTCAACTGAAAACTTTGTGCTTCTGCTGACACTTCCTTTCTGCACTGTTGTCAACCCTTCTTTGTGCAATTCAATATATGACTTCTCTAGCCTTTGTCACTTTGATCTCTGACTGCATCAATAGCCACTGATTCCACCCACTACTATGTACTTTGGGCTCCCATACCAAGGTGCGATCCATGAGATAAAAAATATCAATGGACCCTGCCCAATTTCATCCCTCTTGGGACTATCACTTCACATCGCCCCACCTCACACTTGGAGATATGGTTGCATGTGCTCCCTCTTCCCACTTGGCTCAAAATTTCCCCCTACTGGAGGTATCGACATGAGTGGATGCCTCCACTCAGTCTCCTCTCTGCTTATCCAATTGTGGCTTCTCAACAATTATTTCTGACTATTTCTGAGGCTTCTTTTGGGGCTGCATGTTGAGAGGAAATTCAATCTCCCTCTCAACCACCAATTCTCTAACCTTTTCCTTGCTCCTCAAGGCTTTGCATGCATCTTGTACCTCAAGAGCATATGGGTTCTTGACCCGTGCACCGATTTGTTTCACTTTTCCTTTGGTGATGTGTCTAAGGAAAAGCTTTCCCTTACTAAAAATGACATCATAAACACAGTCTTCCAATATCATGACTGAAACAAGATTCTTCTTTAGTCCTGGAACATACATCACATCTGTGATCCTAAGAGGGGAGCCAAAATCCCTACGAAAGGTAACCGTGCCCAACCCAGTAGCACTATACCTCCCGTCATCTCCAAAGTCTATGTTCTACTTGAGTTCTTTCTCCTCAAAATCACTAAAGAGATATTTGTTGCTCATCATATGGAACGAGGCACTATTGTCAAGATACCACTCACCTCCCATGATAGTGCTAGCCATGCATGCATTGAGAGTGAATTCAAGTTTGAATTGTGAAGCTAGAGATTCACTTGCTATAGCTACTGCAGGCTCCTTTTTTCTTGCTTTCTTCTATGGGCAATTCGTGGCATAGTGCCTGTGCTCGTGATAGTTAAAATGATTTACTTTCGACAAGTCCATATTCTTGCTGCTCGCCTCGCCTTGGGACTTCTTTCTCTTGGCCTTCTTTTCCTTACTCGCTAAGGAAAAATCCTCTTCCACTTCCTTGGAAGAAGTCCCATCTCTGGTGTTCTATTGAAACTCCTCTTGTACCAAATATGACCACATTCATTCCCAATCTGGAAGCTTCTCCGTCCCATTGATAGATTCTTCATAACTATGCCAACTCTTGGGAAGTCCTAGAAGAGCTAGGCTCACCATATCAGCCTCAGAAAGAGTGATTCCAACACTTCCAAGCTCATCTCGACAATGAGTGAACTTGGTTAAGTAATTTGGAATTGAGTCGCCCACCTCGATCTTGATTCTTCGAAGTTTATCTTTCAATGCCAACTTCCTATGGTCACTGTTGTTCTAGAAAAGGTTTGTGAATGTTTTCCACATAGCATACAGAGTCTCCTTTCCATGAATACTTGAGACAATGTGGTCTTAAACTCCCTCAAGCATTATCCGCCTCATCCTTGCCACACACTTCTTCCATTCAGCCAGATATTTTTCACCTGATTATGGTGGCTTAGGAATGTATTGATCAATGAATTCCTTCAAGTCATTATCCTCCAACACAACCTCCATCTTGTCCTTCCAGGCTATGTAATTTGAGCTTCCATCCAAGGCATACTCGAGCCACAAACCGTAGACCTCCAACTGAATTATGTATTGCAAATTCGACTTCACCTATAACCCAAAACTAAAAAATTCGAAATATCCTCTAGTATAATGAATTCAACTCTGATACCATGTATACAATTTCTACAAATCTAGCTCTCATACCATGTAGATTTTCCTATAGATCCATAACTCATGTAATTTCCTAAAACACAAGACAAGAATATACTCTACTCTTTACAAAAAAAGCCCATAAATATCAATGAAAACAGTAATCGAATAGAGTAGGATCATCAATGGCACATAACAAAATATGTATCTGGGGAAAGCCACAAGGGAAATCCACAACTTAAAACCCCTACCATCTATATTGCATTAATCAGAAATCCAAGATGAGAATACAAGAACAATCCTTGCACAAGTATAATCAACTCTGATCTCACAAGTTAGCTCAAGACAAATCCTTATCCTATTTAGCATCTCTCCAAGCCCCTATTTCCTTGCACAATTCCTTGAGGAATTAGCCTCTATTTAATGAGGAAATCCTTCTTCCATAATTGTGCAATCCAAACTTAGGTCCTCAACTGATTGCATGCACTATCTCTAAAACTCAAAAAATTATACAACTGATAGTGCACTGTCCCTACACTCTAATCTCAACTGGGTCTTCCTCTGAACTAACATGCATGATTTATTTCAGATTGAATCTTCAGTTAGCTGGTGTAGCACTAAGGATGTACTAGTGCACCAACTCACTACTAGACCTCTATTAGTTCCACCAATAGTTAGAACTATTTCAACTAAAAATAACTCATTCAAACTGAGTTATCTAATTACAACTCCAATAAACTCAATCCAGACCCCTAAAAGTTAGGGAGAACATACACATGACTACAGAAAGACTTCCAACTCAGAATTCCTAAGTTAACTAAGTCAACTTAACTTAGTTAACTATTACAAGTTGCTTTAAGAAAAGAATTACAACTTTAATTCACAATTTAATTCAAGGGAAAATTAAATTAAAATTTATGGATTCTATTTTAAAAATTTCTTGTTCCTCTTTTCAACACTCCCTCTCAACAATAGATTAATTCAACTTTATCCTGACCTTGAACCTTTCAAATGTTCTACATGCAACACTTCTCTCTAGTGTTGTTGCTAAACACCAGAAACAAAAACACATCCAACCTGAATCAATATAATTCGTATGTCATCAAAGTTTATGACTGCTACTGTATCTGTCGACTGAAAACTTTGCGCTTCTGTTGACTCTGCCTTTCTACACTATTTTCAACCCTTCTCTATGCTCTTCAGTATCTGACATCTCTAGCCTCTATCACTCTGATCTCTGACTGCATTAATCGCCATTGATTCCTCCCACTACTATGTACTTTAGGCTCCCGTAGCAAGGTACAATCAATGAGATAAAACCTCTCAATGAACCCTACCCAATTCCAGCACTCTTGTGACTATCACTTCACATCACCCCACCTCACATCTAAAGGTATGGCTACATGTGCTCCCTCTTCCCACTTGATCGGGCAATCATGTGATTACTCCTCTGAAGCTGCATTCGGACAACAACTTGAAATATGTGTTCACAACAGTCTCCATCGGTGACCATGCCCACTCCAAGCCTGGGAACTCCTGTTTTCCAAAGATTGCATATAAGATGTAGGCGGACATTTAAATCACTGCATGCATACCTCTAGGTGATTGTCGAGCCTTCATTACTTTTTCCATTAGCTGATGAGCCAACATGTCAGACCAGGCATATGATTCTCCTTCTCTAGCCAATTGGTCCAATGTAATCACCCAACTCTGTGGGAAGGTTTCCATTCTTTCTTGGCCACAGAGTTGATAGGAAAATATGACGAAGTATTAATACACCTTTCGCAATATCTTCGTCTTAGAAATTTGGTTGGGTGTCAATTTGAGCCAAGCCGGCTCCTTTACCCAGCTCTTTAGAATGTCTCTAGAGTTAGCACTACTATTGGGTAAGCTGAAAGGAGTCTTCATGATAGTCACGGGCTCTGACATCTAATACATCTCATCATAATATCGTGCCCAAAAGGTTGCAAGCTTCATCCAACTAACACTGTTCAAGGTCATCGTCTCGTGATCAGTGTGAGAGATCATCCAGTGTATCATGTCTGTGCATGGGAACACGAGTTATCTGCATGCAATTCGGTACAAGCTCAACTTGTGAATGTTCACATACACCTGACGATTTTCGAGGTCTTCCTCAAAAGTTCCTACAAATGCTTCATTGACCTCTTGCCACTTCAACTTGATGTCCTTGTCTAGAAACAAATCTGTATCTTTATAGTAGACTAGAGGACACTCGGGCAACTATTGCTCCATCTGCATTTCCGTTAGTTTATTATGATCCTGCTCTCTGGGAAGCCATTGATCTTGTACTGTTAAGAGGGGGATGAACACCTAAAAGATCTGGAGACAAGAAACATGCATGGCAAGGAATCTGTCAGTGAAAACCAAAGCAAATTCGGGGAATGACATAGCACATACCTGGGGAATGGATATGCAAGATTGCACAACTTCTTCAGGGAGGATGGGTTAATGGCTGCCAAAACTACGCAAAAGGGAGTCTAGGCTATCTAAGAGGCAAGACTGGCTACAATATTTGCACAATACGCAATCCATACTAGCTACTGGCTGCTAGGATTGCGTAATGCGCAATTCGAGCTGGGAGTGACTGCAGCCTCAGGGACTGCATTGCACAATTTTATGGGCCAGCAGTCACTGTCCCTCAAAAATGCATAAAACAGTCCTGGAGGACCTTGGATGGGCTGAAATGTGCATTTCTGGAGAGGAATACAGAGCCTTCCTTCCCCAAATTGCATAATATTATCTTAGTGAAGGAAGAGTCCGGGCCAAGGTTGGCGAGACTCGCCAATAAGCAACTGAAAGAAAATATGAAAGTGAATGCCTAGTGAAACTAAGTGAAATTTGAAGTGATTGATAGTGCATGGAAACATGAATGGAAGATTCAGTAAACAGATCAACTTGCATGTGGGTGAAGTGAGTCGCTGAATCGACGACCATTCGTGCAAAACAGTTTCATGCATGCGACAGTAGTGAGATAGCAACGAAAACTAAAATGGTGCTAGGACAAGCTAGTATACATGTAAACAATAGCAAGCATTCAAAGAAATCAAGAAAACAACACTTACACAAGTGAATACACAAAAAGCGACATAAATGCTGAAAAAGACAAGTTGATGCCACTTACATGTGAATAGATGAGCAAGATGTGTCAAAGAGTCCTGGATGTTTTGTGGGATGTCAGAGCTCCAAGATCGACGTGAAAGAATGAGTTCTAATGTGTCGAATGAATAAGTTTTGATCTCATGACTCGCATGCAACAAATCTAGGAAAAATTGACACTTGGAGGAAAGTTTCTAAAACAACTTTTCGTATAACCTCCAGCTGCTAAAATAACTCCCTGTATCATGGGATGCCTTTTTCATGTTGCCTTTTGTTATTCCAGGACAAAGCAAGCAGTGCATGCAAGTCAAGTTTCCTTGGTCCCAGGCGAAACTGGTCAACCCAACTACTCATGCATGAAGCTGCTCAACTGCTGGAACGAAATGCACATTTCTGGCTAGGAGCTAGGCTGGTTGCATGGGAGATTTGTGAAATTTCTGGGCAGAGTAGCTGACTGCTGCCCAGATTTGCACAAATTCTTGGCTTAGCAGCCCTGCTGGGGAAAATTTCACAATTTTCACTGTGAGGGTTAGCTGGCAGAATTGCATAATTCTAGAGCCCAGCAGGCTTCCAGATAGGATTCTGTAATTTCTGGAGGGAAGGATGGTTTCCCTCCAGAAATGTGCATTTTCTTGGGGGTGTTGCTCAGCCTGCAGCTGGACCAACTCCGGATGAACAACCTGTGAGGGGAATGGATCAAGATTTGATCGACAGGCTCCCTTTGTGCAAGAAAAACATTGAAGCTTGTGTACTTGATGAGTCAAGACAAGGTGCTGTGAAAGGTTGGTAGGGAGGCTCTAAAATGAAGCTAAGAAAAACTTTTGGAGGGTGGTTGTAGCCACAACAACAGTGCCATTGATGTTCTTCCTCTTGCTGATTATTGTTTTCATCGATCATTGGTTTCTGTTGTTGAGAGTAGATTAGATTCTTGTCTTTTGTTTTAGGAAACCACATGAGTTGTTGAATGTATAAAAAAATATACATATCTCATGTATAAATTATGTTTTATATTTGTAACTTCTCATGACATTTTCTAAATCATAAGACACAAACCTACTCTACTGCTCTGTGTATTTTAATTCACAATCTAGGACACAAATCATAAACATACAATAATAAATATCACACATGCATAGTGATTTATCTTAATAAGGGAAAACAACTACTCAAAACCCCTTCCTATTTGTGTTATATTAATAAAATAATAGAGAAGTAATATATATGCTTGCTCAAGCCTTAGCACAATGTTGTAGGGGAAAGCAACTACTCAAAATCCCTTCCTATATGTGTTGTATTAATCAAATAATAGAGAAGCAATATATATGCTTTTTCAAGCCTTAGCACAACCTGCAAGTGTATAGCCTATCTCTCTGCCTGACTGACTGACTGTGGCCAACACTTAGGAAAATTTTAAGCTCTCCAAGCCCCTATTTCCTTCACAAATCCTGACTAATTAGGCCTCTATTATTTAGTAATTTTCCCTCAATTGACTGCAAAATCCATAAGGTTTGATCTCTGATTACATGCACCACTTGTGCACATCACAATAGTCTACAACTGATAGTACACTGCGTTGGAATCTCCACCTCAACTAGGTAACTCAAATTCTCTAGATTCATTAGCTAATTTGGGCTAATTGATCAGTTAATTGAATGATCACTGAGTTGGATTGAAGTCACACTACTCAACTAACCTTGTTGTCACCAAAAAATTGATCATCTAGCCTAATTTACTAGATGGATCGAAGCACACCATGTAAAGCCAATTTTAACATAATAAAATTGCTTTCACTGTGAGAAATTATCTAATAAACTACCATTATTGAGTAATTTATAGTTAAACCCATGAATAATAATTAAATAAATCACTATTTATTTGATTTTCTTCTAGGAATAATTATTTTAACCATTGTTTTATCATTATTCCTTGTCATATTTGACCCAATCATGAAAAAATAAACAAATAAATCACTAATTATCTTATTTTTCTCTAAGAATAATTAAGTAATCACTAATTAATTATTATTCTTTATCAAATTTGACTAAATCCCTTAGGGATAGTTAAATAAATCATTATTTTTTTATTATTCCTTAACTAATTCCTTGAGATGATAAATAAATCATTTATTTATTTGTTATTTCTAAATAAAAGTTTAGATATGTTTTCCCTCCTAACCAAATATAATAAAATATTCCAAGTGGTTATTCCAAGAATGGGATCAATAATATTTTATTATTGCTCATTATTGGAGGATAACTCAATATTTTGCTATAAATAGAAGGATTTTCCATTCATTATTCACTTTTGATTATTTTCATTGTTGCACTCTTGTAACTCTGATTATTTTCATTGTCGCACACCATATTTTTGTTGGGTTATACATTATAGAGGAGAGAGACTCTACACAAGATAAAAATGTTTGAGGATAGCCGAGAACCCATAACATAAAGGGGACCGGTAACATTAATATTTTCTCTTCACAGGTGTTATTATTAAATTATTCTTTACATATCTAGTTTCCATTGGATAATTTGAGTTATTACTCTTTCTTTTGTTTAACTATGATCGTAGCATAGATCAGAATTTTCACAGGTTTTGTTTCTATCAATAGTTGCAGATCTAAAATGTTTAGTAATCATTTCTATTGTTGAGATTGTTTGTCATCCACAATCTTAAGTGGGTTCTTTTCGTACATCATTGAGAAGAAAACACTACAACAAACCTTGCACTAGTTTCTACAACAATTAGAACTAGTTTAACTGAATACAACTTAATATAACTGAATTAGATTGCTACAAATTAGCAGTCAAGATCATCCAACTCGAATTAACATAAATACATAAATTTATAAATTTATTAATACAACTACATGAAGTTGGCATCTCTCGCTTTTTCACTAGTTCTCTAAATACGAAAACATATTTGGTCAAGTGTAATGTTTAAGTGTGTTTACTTTGGAATATCTTTTCTAGAATTTTGATTTACTTATTAATAATTTTTAGGCTAATGGTAGGGATTTATCATGGAATATTTTCAATAATTGTTAAGAGATATGGTTGAGATTTATGTCAAAAGAAGTTATGCATTTTTTGCCTTTTTAATTAAATTAAAAAGAATATAATGTCTACAATTGTATTTGAACTCTCATTTCTTATTATTATAGCTACCACAGACATGGAGTTAGGAATTCCATTTTTCTTTTGACCTATATTACTTTGGCTTTGACAAAAAAAAAATTGGAGCTTCTCCATAGTTTAACATACTATGGATTGAATTTTATTAATATTTAAAATTATTTATCTACAATATTATTGGTTTACATCTTACTCTGTAATGATTGTTAATGCAATTTTTGGACAACACAATGCCACAATGTCATGCCGTCATAATTTTTGGATGCAATTGCAATATTTATGCCATGATTTTTAGATACTTTTAATATTTTTCATTGTTAAGCTTTATAGGAAACCACCAAAAATTAAAATCCTTGAAAATAACTCATATAAATAACTACCATTTATTACTACCCACCATAATTTAAGCAACTATTTGAATAAAAAATGGATAAGACCAAGATGTAAATAGAATTGTTACTGCTACTATTATTTATGTTTTCTTCAAAGCTTTAGACATAAAATGTAAATGTGAAAACTTAATTATATAATTTTCCTTAATATCAACAAAAACCATTAAAATTTTATTAATAATAAATTAAAATGGTTGTCAATTCAAATAACTAATATCTAACTAAATTAAAAAAACTCTATTTTTGTAATTTATATTTTTTTAATGTAATATATTCAACCTATCTTACAATAATCTAGCATGAACAAACTTTAAAAAAATCTTATCACTTACAATAAGACATTATTATTGTGTCACCTTATTTATGTTTTCTCAACAACTTAACATAAAAATGTAAATATGCATACTTTTTCCACTGATGTAAAATGCAAACTTAATTAATTTAATTTTACTTAATATTAATAAAAACCATTAAAAATTTATCAATAATAAATTAAAATGGTTATCAATTCAAATAACAAATATCTAACTAAATAAAACAACTTTATTTTTGTAATTTATATTTTTTTAAAGTAATATATTGAGCATATTTTTACAATATATATGGCAAGAACAACTTTCTTAACAAAAATATTATCACTACAATAAGACATTATTATTGTCGTTAGGTAGGATTAGATTCTCCACCTAAATTAACTAGATTCTAAACCTTAACATTAACTTGAATTCAATATTTTTAGTTTAATTTAACTCTATTTAAATTAAGTTATACGTAGCAATTATTATTATGTTTTGTATGTTTCATATATATTATATATTTATATATATATACTTATAATTATATATTATATATATATATATATATATAAGTGTAAACTCGAGTTAAACAAGGTTGTTCCCTCTCCCCTACCCTATTTGGCATTTACATCGATAAGCTCAAATGTATTTAGAGGAAGCACAATGTGATGGCACGATCTTAGCTAGGAGAGTCGTCATCCTTCTTCTCCATGCTGATGATATTGTTCTTTTCGTAAGGTGCCCATCTGATCTTGATAAGCAACTCGGGCTTCTTAAGGATGTCTGCTCTACCATGGGTATGACTGTTAACACTGAAAAAACAAAAGTTATGATTATCAAATCCAAGAAGGACACTTACGCTAATTTTATGTATGACAATAATAACTTGGAGGAAGTGTATTCTTACAAGAACCTAGGATTTGATATTCATCACAAGCTCAACTGGAACCATAGCATTGAGAAAATAATTGTAAAACAACAAACCTCATAATGTGGGATAAAAAGAAGTTCGTCTTTGAAACTTTAGTCACTACTGTTATCTTATATGGTTGTGAGGTTTGGGGTTGCAGCATCTCTGGAGAATCATGGAGAAAGATTGAGCAAATCCAGAAGCGTTTTATAACTTATAACCTGAAAA
>APFE031609061.1:0-49581 GCA_000404065.3 Pinus taeda
TATGGAGCTCATGAGAATTCGTTCTAATCTTTGCTATATTAATTTTCTTCTTAGAGCTAGTTAAAATAGAGAGATACTTTTGATCTTCAAGGGTGGGGTTGATGACCTTCTTATAATAACTTAATTTTCTTTTAGACGCTAAATCTTTCTCACACCACAATTTTTCTTTGAACTTAGAAGTAACAATATCTTTAATGTTATTTATGTTTTGGAAAGCATCATTCTCATTGATCTCCCAATAGTTTAACCAGGCCCTTGTGTCTTTATTCCATCCTCGGTTAAGCCTTAGGTGGTTTTGGCTGGAATTTAAAGCTAGCTTAGGAGGTCTATGATTGTCTATGTTATTGAGCTTGTGCTTGTACAACAGAAACCTGAGCATAGCTAGGCTCTCAATAGGAGAAAGACCTGCTTCTATAAGGAGAATAGGATAGGGTGTATTACTTTTAATTTCCAGGTTATAAGTTATAAAACGGTTCTGGATTTGCTCAATCTTGCTCCATGATTCTCTGGACATGCTGCAGCCCCAAACTTCACAGCCATATAAGATAACAGGAGTGACTAAAGTTTCAAAGAGGAACTTCTTTTTATCCCACATTACGAGGTTTGTTGTTTTACAATTATTTTCAAGACCAAAATAAGCTTTCCATCCCCCATTGATCCTTTTCTCAATACTATGGTTCCAGTTGAGCTTGTGATGGATATCAATTCCTAGGTATTTGTAAGATTACACTTCCTCCAAGTTATTATTGTCATACATAAAGTTAACGCAAGTGTCCTTCTTGGATTTGATAATCATAACTTTTGTTTTGTCAGTGTTAACAGTCATACCCATGGTAGAGCAGAAATACTCAATTAATATTAATTAATATTAATATATTAAATTAATAATAATATCAAATTAAATTGTTTTAATTATTTAATTTGTTTTAATTTTAATATTTAATTTGTTTTTATTTTATTTTTATGTTTATAATTAAAATTTATAATTAATTTTTTATTTATTAATATTAATATTAAATTAATTAATATTAATATACTATTTTAAAATTATCAAAATTAGTATAATTAATATTAATTAATATTATATTAAATTTTATTAAGAACTAATATTAAATGAAACTAAATAAAAATTGAATAATATTAGTAAATTAAATTAATTAATATTAATATATTTAAATTAAATTAATGATTATATTAATAATATTAAATTAATTAATATTAAAATTAATTGATTAATTATTTAATTTGTTTATTTAATTTTTATTTTTATAATTATTATTAATTTAATGATAAAGGTAAAAGAAATGCTATACCTGGGATGTGTTGGCGCTCCTGCTTTCCCTGATCAAGGGAAGCGAGCTCCCGCTAATCTCCAAGCCATTGTCTCTGTTCAGATTATGAGGATGTTTGATAATTTCGATAGCTTCTCTGATCTTTCGTCTATGATGCTGCTCCTCCCTTGCGAAAATTGAGGCGCTTTCCAAGCAGATATGGTGTTTTGTTTTTGAGGAGTGCTCTGCTAAGGCTGAAGTATGAGACCTTTCATTCCTAATATCGGCGCCATGCTCCTTGAGCCTCGTTTGAAGGGAGCGACCTGTTTCACCAATGTAGCTTTTCCCACATGAACAATCTATTTTATAGACTCCTTTAAGCTGATGTTTGTCAATATCATCTTTTACAGACCTCATACCTTGCCTAGTCGTTCCAGGGGCTGAGAAATGTGTGATAATGTTTTTCTTCTTTAAGATTTTAGCAATTTTGTCTGTAACTTCATGGATGTAAGGTAGAAAGACCTTACCACACTGAGGTTGGTCTTGGGCCTTAGGTTCATGAGACAACAACCTTTTCTCAGCTTTCTCTATGGCTCTTTTAATTATTTAATATTATCATTAATATAAAATTTAAATCTAGAACTTTTAATTATCAATAATTTTTTTAACATCCCTAATTTATATATAAATAAACAATTCTCAACAATTATAAATAAAACAAATAAATAAGTTAATAAAAGTTTCACTCATCGGTTAAAATAATTAATATATACAAAACTCAACAATAAAATAAATAAATAAATTGAATGAATAATTAACTAAATTAATTAAAGCATTCAAGCCGACCCTCTGCTTATCCAAAAAATTTTTATCCCCATTATTATTTATTTCCTTCTAAGCAGCTCTTCTTTATCATCATTCATAAGTCCTGATGATGGATCCCAGTTGGGATTTGAAACATTGGCATAAAAATGTTCATACTGTGGGTTCTCCGGTAACTGGTTCAACAGATACAAACCACAGATCTCTAAAATCAAGAATTAAATGCTTTAAAGTGGAGAAAGGAATCCCAAAAGTTAGACTTAGCAAAAAGTAAGAAGAGAAAAAGGAATTAGGTTACCAAAGTTATTAATATAACTATTGTTTATTTACTATTAAATAAAAAATTTAGTTAGTTAGTTATGCATGATTTCTTAATAATTAGTTAAGTTTAAAAAGAGAATCTTAAAATAAATAAATATTATTAATTAGTTTAATCTGGTTAATTAAAATGTTCATCTAATTATTAAGTGATAAAGTATTAATATTTAGAATATTATTTAACTATTAATACTATAATTTTTGAATTCAGGCTTTTGTGATCCATAATGAATTAAGAAAAGTCTTTCAGTAGAAATCACATAAGAGAAAAAAAAATATCTTATATGATTTCTACCGAAAGACTTTTCTTAATGCTATAATTGTTAGTTTTAATAATATTATTTAGATAGTAATATTTCCCGTGAAGAAACGATTATGAATTTTCCATTAAATAAACCTGGTTGGAAAGCTAGAACCTTTTACACCTTTGAAAAAAACTTCTTCCACAACATTCATGAGATTCCAAAAAAGACTAAATCTTATCTCCCTCTATTGACATGCATCATGGCTAAGCTGGCTTTTCTTATATAGTCTCCAAAAAACTCCTAAGGTTGTTACATATTTTCATAACATAATTTATACTAGAAAGTAGAACTAGCTTACAATGTTTACCTTGGAAGCATAATTAAATTCATTTCCATGAATTTTAGGCCCTGTCTGAGGAGGGGAAGCAATAAAGCCTCCACTCACCTCATCAATTGTTGCCTCTTGCAGATATGGTGTTGCATCCCGCTACACCACAAATTCTTCATACTCTTCATTGTTAACCCTAGTTGTCCCAAATCTTGATGAAATGTCCAAATTGGCCATCCTAAATTTTAACATACCGATCACCATGTGCAACCTTTCTAGCTTGGTCTCCATCAAATTGAGTTTTTGATTCAACAAAATAAAATGGGTCCGTGATTCAGTCAACATCATTTTCCCTTGCCTGGAAATCCAATTCATGATAAATTCCATATATAGCGTCAACTAAGACAATTGATAGGGGACTTCTTCATTCTCATCGTTGGATTTATGCTCCATTAAGAAATTCATGCCATGAACCTTCTCTCCTACAAGACAAAATGTATACCCGACTTGTATACCTGAAGTGGTGAAATGACCCGTCGTCTTCTTATAACCCCTCAAACCCGCCATCCCCATATTGTCGATCTTCACAGTGCTTTAATTGCAGCATTGATTTCCATGCATTCGTCAGACATAGAGAGCCATCACCTTGGGATTAGCTTGGCAAGTTGAAGCTTGCTCCATTAAAGCATGGTATTGCAAGCGTGTTTGTGGCACCATAGTTATGAATATACCAATTTTGTGTGTCCTTCCTAATTTAATAATGGGGGGAGCCATCCTTGACTTGTCCATTATCAAGCCTTAAAAAACATGGACTAGCCAGATTTATGCATGATCACAATCCTCTACATTTGTTAGAAGCCTCTAGAACATAAAGAATGAAAGGAGGATTAATTAATTAATGATCATAATGAGGTGTGACAGTGATACTTCAGATGTCCCATCCTTTTAATCTAACTTTAATACCATTTGATAATCCCAAATTTTGAGTTGTAGAGAGAAATATCGTGGTAATGGTTTACTAGTTGGAATTCCATTGTCCAAAATCAGCATTGCTTGTTCCAAATAGATGTTGTTGTTTGCTAGAGAGTCTACCACTGAATTAAGATGCCTTTTAACAGGAAAGAAATCAACGCTTTCAAATTTTGCAATTCAAAGACTTATTTAATGCAAAATGGAACCTTAGTTTTGCTCATAGTTTTCTTTGAGCTTGCACACCTTCTAGATTACAATCATTGAGTCTCCAAAGACCAGTAAATTTTGAATTTCCCTTGAAATTGCTAAATCTAATCCCTACCATGAAGTGAAAAATTCAACCTGGTTATTGGTTGAAATCCCTAATCTCCAAGCATATTGAATCTCCCTTTCTTCGTCGGGGTGAAAAATAACCCCTCTCACTCTTGCCTCCCCGTTAAATTAATTTAAAAATAAATATTATTAAATTTAATATTCCCATTAATTTTATTATTAAGTGTTTTTTTTTCCAAGGAAAAAAACGTAATTTTATTAATGAAAACAAAATTACATGTTGCATCTACTAAGAAGCTTACATCATCAAGTCTTACATCATCAAGTTCATGACTGATGTTAACCAGTGCATACAAAAATCAAACTCATATACATATGAAAAGAAAAGTTAGGCTTTTCTCCCTTTCTTTTTTCTACCTTGTGCCATTCCCCTTGAGACAGCACAGAAGAGACAAAAGCGAGTTGATTTCCGACTTCTGGTCTTGTAATGTCCTTGTCTGAATTTGAATTGTCAGATGTATGTATGCGTTTGTTTCACTAGAATCCTTTGCTTCTGGTACCTTTCTTGGTTGTACCGGATTATTCTAAGGTTCAGTTGGGTCTTGTGAGGTTTCCCCTTGTGTTTCTGGTTCATTTGATGTCTGGTTGTTCCCATTGGGCAAGGGTTCTTCCTCTGCTTCATCCTCCTCCTCTTCAAACTTAGGTGGAGGGAATTGCCAACCTTTGGGTTGTTTCCCTGTCTTCTTCTTTCTTTAGGTGTCTTTCTTGGCTTTAGGACGTGTATTTTGATAGTGCCCTATTTGTGTGCAAAATCTACGTCCGAAGGCTCTATTCTCATAATCTAAATGTTGTGTCCAATTCCGCTAGTTGTGGATCAGTTGAATGCGATCCGGTAAGCCTTTGCTGAGATCTACTTCCACACATATTCGTGCGAAAGTGAAAACTCTTTCCTCCACTCTTTGGGTATTTGTCTTGATGTACCTTCCAATGTATATGAGTTAAGTGTTATATATATATATGTATATAATATATATATATAATAACCACATAAATTAAAATATAATTTCAAAATTTTGAATTTTAAATTTCATTAATAAATATTTAAAAACTTAATACTTATAATAAACTCTTTTTTAAAACTATATCATACTAGTTTAATTAGTAAATCAAATGGCCTTTTTGTGCATTTTTTTCTAGTCAATTTTTAGTCTAACCAATAGAGGAAATGGTTGGTTGATTTTTATCATCAATTTTGCCCAAAATTAAATTAAAAATTAGAAGTTTAAGTTGTTTAATTTGCAAAGATTGAGTACCTACGGGTTTTTGAGGGTGTTAAATCCATTTATGCATTTAAAAGTATATTTTAAATGACAATAAATCACAATATGGCTATAAATCTTA
Source organism: Pinus taeda (assembly GCA_000404065.3). NCBI lineage: Eukaryota > Viridiplantae > Streptophyta > Pinopsida > Pinales > Pinaceae > Pinus > Pinus taeda. The sequence continues at coordinate 5,631 of APFE031609061.1, forward strand.
TTGTCCAATTCCAATCAAAATAACCTTTTCATATATATATAATCAATCATATCCATATCACATTAAATAAATTATAAAATATGTTAAAGAAAAATGCGAGACACATATATTTTTATCTATATGTATTATGAGAGTTTTAACAAAATTAAAAATAAGAATAGATGTGATATTTATACAAGTATAAATAATACTATTAACTATGAATCATATCGAAATGAATCAAATTTATTAAGGTGCAAACATTTCTTTAAGTTTTAAGTTCATAAAACTAGAGAGATTTGATCCTTGAATGTTGGGTAAATTTAGAATTAAGATAAATTGATACTAATTAACTATAAATTCTTAGTTTCATTTTTTCTTTATGGAAGAGATATTGTAATGGTTATGTAAACATTTTGACTAGGTCAAATTACATCAAAATAAAAATAAAAAATAAAATAAAATGAATAACTATAATTATAATTAATAACCAACTTAGATCTAGAAAAAGATCAAATCTAGAACTAATACTCTTGCATTACATAATGGATTTCCTCAAGCCTTTAAATAGGCTTCATCGTAACAAATACCATGGACAATGACCATGCAATACCATAGACATATACAATGGAGTAAGACAAACTTTTATATAATTTTTTTTTATTTTAACTATTTTAATTTTAATGTTGACCAAATAAGCATAACATTAAATTACATAACGCTTAAAATTTTACAACATCTTTATCATATTAAACTATAGACGCAATTAAACCAATCTAAATCCATATGAACTCTTAAATATAAACCTCTTTTAGAATGAAAAAGATTTAATCCCTCTTAATAATTAATAAATCCAAAACTAAAATCAATCTAAACTAATATGCTTAAACCTAAAATTAATAATAAATTAATATACTTAACCTAAAATTAATAATTAATATTTAAAATTAGTAATTTATTTTTTTTTTTCGGGGGGAAAAATAATATCCCGCTGAAGAAGCGTAATATTTACATCATATGGCCGAAGCCCGCAGATATTTACATATGGCCGAAGCCAGCAGATGAGCAGAATTTTTCAACATATGGCCGAAGCCAGCAGATGAGCAGAATTACGGCATAGCCGTCGCAAATAACACCATAATAACGCGGGGCCACAACCACCGCCGCAGGAATCGATCCTGGCTGGGGGGAGCGAAAGCCATCCGCCCCAGCCATCATGTCATGCACCTCACGTGCTTAAAATTAGTAATTAATTATATCAATATATAATTAATTATAGTATTTTGTATTATAAATGTGTTTGCGTTCCCTAGAAATCCTTTAATCAGAAAACGTATACGTGCCATTAACGAAATAATTGGGCACGCAAGTGCGAAAGTCCTATTTCTTTGACTAATTTTTTTAAACAAGTCACCAATACGTTACCTTGCAGCGCTGTAATTTTTTTTCGATGATTGTTTTTGTTATATTTGGCGGTAGTTTAGAAATTTCGTAACTTATGGTTGGCGGCCATTCTCCATAAGGATGACCATCCTTCCCCACGCTAGCTAGTAAAGAGGTGTGGGGTGTCTGATATCTTTTTCCTTTCCTTTTTTAATTCAGTTTTTTAAATGTCAGTATATTAATTTGATAGAAAATGTTAAGCATCATGTAATAAGTTAATGGTTGGTGATTTTGTTTTTATAAGTTAATGGTCGGTGATTTTTTTTTTTCAATTAAAAACAATAGATCATTTTCATTAATAAAGAGGGAGTTACATATTTATGTGAGAATTATATTGTTTGACTGTATATTTCACTAAAATGGCATGACATATTTCATGCAACCACCTCTGCTCTGTAGCAAGTACCACTTCCTCAATATTAGAAGAAACAAACATAACATTTTTGGCAGAGCTTGATGGAGACCCCACATCCACAACTACCCCCAATAGAGGCTCCATCAAAGAAGGCTATAGGGAACAAATTCCCGAGTTCCTTGAATGTAATTGATCAGCTTGACGGTCTAGGGGTCCAGGAGCCAATCATCGAAGAAAGCAACAATCTTGAGGCAATTGGCCAAGATATTTGGGGCTACATTTTCAAAGATTTAGGCATTTCTAGAACGCCAAATTCCCCATAAGACATATAGAGGGAGGTAGTTGTATGCTTTAATTTGAGTAGACCAAAACTAGAGACAAGAGAATATAGAGGAAATATCCGCTTGTACATGGATTTTGAGAAGGATACCCACTTCCTCCTAGACAACAATGACAAAAGGACATAACAAAACCAAGTGATGACCATCTTTTGTAACACAACCACAATGGATGGAAAAGGCAAGCCCTTGGTAACCATGCTTCAACAAGTTTTCCTAAGTGAGAATGCGAGTGTGAAGGGTCAACTAGACAAAAAATTTGAGCTTGAGAGGAGCCTCCCATTTCCACATGCATGCCATCCAATCATCAAAAGAATGAGGTCTATTATTACCTGAAATATAGGAGTAAATTTCTCTGACTAAAATACCGCCATCAATTAATCTCCCTCCCCAAGCGAGCTTATCCTCCTTGTGAGATAGATCAATCCCAACATCACCAAGCTTGATCCCGTAGGATTCCCATTCCAACTCAAGAATAGGATACAACCCAATTTCCCACGTGTGGCCAGGATTAGAAGGGGAGCAAAGAGGGGGACCTTGATTTCATATTTGCTAAGGTAGTGATGCCTTGTTGATGGAGAGAGCCAATGATTTAGGGAGATAGGATATGGACCTCAGTGACGCCTTTTATTGGATCCAATCCAACAGAAACCCTCATGTCGTTACCCACCAACTAGTATAGGTTTCCATAAAGCCATGACTTCGCCAACATCAAGTTGTGCCAGATTTGAGAAATTTTCCTTCCCGAGCGTTCCCTAGTAGCTACACAGTCTTCCAAGCATAAATGTTGTAGGTGTTTCTCTTGAATAATATCTTGCCAAAGACCTTGCACATTAAAGGCCCTCCACAAGCTCTTAGAGAGGAGCTAGATTGAATCTCCTACTATCCTTCAAGTCCCAACCACCTTCAATGAATGGTCTAGTAAGAGTTCCAAGGCGAATAAGGTGGATTTGGGAGTCTCTTGCACTGGACCACAAAAGTTTGGCAATGACAACATCGATTCTTCTAATGGTCACTGAAGGGAGGTGAAATAGATGCAATCAGTAAACATAAATCCCTTGCAAGACTGACTGGAAAATATGGCTCTGCCACTTAGGGCTAGCCATTTGTTTTCCCAAAGGTTGAGTTTTTTTTCTCAATTTTATTGACCATCCAATCCTAATCTAGAATTACATATTTTCATGGCTTTAAGAAAACTCCCAAATATTTAAAACCATGAGTCAATGGTTTGATTTTGACCCCAAAGAGGGAAGTTATTTGTTGAACAATATCCGTGTCCACCCTATCAAATATGATTTCTAATTTCTCATAGTTTAGGATGAGACCAAAACCCTGACCAAATTGAGATAGTCTGGTAGAAGATTTCCCATTCTGAAATCTTAGCTTCACCAAAACATAGTACATCATATACAAAGGTGAGATGAGTTGTAGATGTTTTATTAGTTACCCTACACCCAGTAATTTGTCTAGCCTCCTTGGCAACCTTCAGACTTCCGCTGAGAGCATACATGATTAGAATGAAGAGAAAAGGAGAGAGGGCACAAACTTTCCTCAATCCCCCTGAAGTCTTAAAGAAATCATTTGGAAACCCATTAATAAGGACAACCATAGATGTCGATTTGACACAGGCCATAATCCACTTAGCATGTCTGTAAGGGAATCCAACATTATAAAGAATCATACTTAGAAATTCCCGGTAAACCATGTCATAAGCCTTCTTAGGATCTAGTTTCAATAAACATGAGTGCAAGTTGCGGACTTTGATGGAGTGAATGCACTCCTGAGCTATGGCCACAACATCTTGTATTTTACAATCATGGAGGAAGCCAAACTGTTCCAAACTGATGTGTTGAGATACTATCTTTTTAATCCTGTTTACCAAGAGCTTAAAGATCATTTTATAAATCAAGTTGCTTAGGGAAATAGGTCTAAAATTAGAAAAACTTGAAGATTCTTTCCTTTACATCTTGTTCATTAAATATCATTTTATTATCATACAATGAAGAAGATATAAAAACAATAGAACCAATAATTAGTTTATTGCATGGTGCTTAATGCAATGGCTCTCCACAATCCCAATGTCTCCAGACATATTTGTGTTTGACTTTACTTACCGAACAACACAACCAAAAAATATTCATGTTTGACTTTCCTTACCAAACAACATAATTGGACTGTTGACTCGATGTGCAGAGGTTTTATAACCCGATGTTTTATTAAATAAATTTTATTTTATTAATAATTATTTTTATTTTTTTTTTCCGCTGAAAAAATCCTCAAAAATTTTATTGAGTATAACAGAAAAAGACGGGATAACCCGTGCATTACAGCCACACTGTGGGCACCAGAAAAATATATCAGCTCAACATGAAATGGAGCTATTCTGCATCTAACTGTAAGGAAAAAAGACATAATATTCCCACCTCCCTGATGGAGGTAATAAACAAAAATCTGTTCTGATTCCAACTGACAAAAACAGCTGTTCGGCCTCCCTAAGAGAGGTAAATCCGCCACGCAGGGCTAAAAACAGCAGAAAATATAGGCTGGGGTCTCCTTCGATGAAGGAAAACAACCCCATATGTGCACTGAAAAAACCATAATAGAGCAAAGTTTGCAGGTTGAAACAGTAAGTCCGACATCTGGTACAGGAATGGAATATAAACACAGTTTTATACAGTGAAAGCAAATATATATACATGATAATAATACCGCTGACAAAATTGACAAAAATGGAGATGGAAACCGAAAATCAAAGATGCTGAACGTATGGGGGCATATCAGATCTATGAATCTGCCCCTGCATGTTTTCTTCTATACTCCAGCAGCCCAAATTCTGTTGTAGACCAGCCTTAGATAACTGGTCTGCCTCCTCGTTTCGGTCCCTGTAAATATGATAAAGCAAAAACCTGTTAAAGAAAGATTTAAGGATCATGATTTCCTCAACAATATTCTTCAGAATCTGGTTTTGACAAGTAGCTTTTCCGTTTATCCAGTTGATAACATTTAATGAGTCCCCGAAGATCTGTATAGTATTTATGTTTCTGTGTTGAAGCCAGCAAAGTAGAAAGCGTAGAGCCGAGAGCTCTGCAAAGTTGTTTGTGCCGGAACCCAAACCAACAGAGGCTTTTAAAGTGTGATCCGGTTTGATAAAAATACAAATGCCTGCACCTGCCTTATTATTTTGAGAAGCCCCATCGAAGTATCCAATAGGAATCCCCTCCTGAATTATGATAGGATTTTGATTTAGTTTGGGAGTAGAATCCTCAGGAGGAGGCAGAGAATTGTAAATTGCAGTAACATTTATGGCCGTGGTTGTTGGGGGAGTGTCTTTGTCATGAAAAAGACTTTTGTTTCTGGACAGCCAGACACCCCAAGCAAAAATAAGAGGCAAATTCCTCATGTTCCCTTCTGGAAAAGAATGCCACCATTTCGACCATGAGGTCTCCATAGAATCGACCCCCCAATGTGCATTGATTTTGAGAAGACGCATGGTCTCCAGCCAGATCTTCTTGGAGGCAGGACAGGAAATGAAAAGATGGAAAATTGTTTCTTCAGATAATTTACATAGTGGACATCTTCCAGGTCCAACCATGAATCTAGCTTGAAGTGTATCCCAAGTGGGGACCTTCCTTTTCAGAATACACCAAAAAAAGAGCCTCGCCTTAGCTGGACATTTAAGTTTCCAAATATCTTTTGCCCACCAGTCCGGACGCTCCCAGCCTTTCTTACTCATGAGGAAATTGTATCCCTCCTTTGGAGAGTATGCCCCAGATTTGCTATGAGCCCACAACAAGATATCTGGTTCATCTTTTATCCTGACATTGGATCTTTGGAGTTCTTTAATGTAGTTCTCCCATTCAATTTGCCATCTGACATTTAATCCTAGATCCCCCATAGTCTTCCAGGCCTGTCCCCAGATGGTAGACTGCCCAACTCTTTCCACCTGGTTTAAAGTCTGGATACCTTTTGAGTCGAGGTGTCTAAGAAATCCCGGGGATAAGGCAAAAGCTTCATTGCATCCAACCCAAGGATCTCTTCCAATTCTGATCTGTCTTCCATCTCCTACTTTCCAGGCCAGTCCTTGTTCAATAACTGAGAAAGCCTCCACCGTTGCCTTCCAGATAGCAGAAGAAGATTGTCCTTTCTTGTTTTGGCTACGAATCCATTCATCTATAGGAAGTGGGTCAATGTACTTCCTTTTGACCACTTTAGTCCACAGGTTTTCCATAGAAATGAGGCGCCATCCAGATTTTGCAGCTAGAGAGATGTTGAAATCTGGAGATCTTTTTAATCCCCAGCCACCCCATTCTTTTGGTCTGGCCACTTTATCCCAAGCTACCCATGGCAGCCCGGAGGATTCCTTTGAACCCGCCCACAGAAATCTACAGCAAATTCTACGAATTTTCTCCATCACACCTTTTGGAATCCAAGTCAGGGCCGCCCAGTAAACTGGGATAGCAGACAAGACAGATTTTATCAAGATCAATCTGCCAGCTCTAGACAACCATCTAAAACTCCAATGGGATGTTCTAGATTCAATCTTAGCAATAAGCCAGTTCCAATCTGCTTTCCTGTACACAGCAGGTTTGAGCCAAAAACCCAAGTATTTGAAAGGGACCTCCAGAGGTTGGGAGGGGAAAGGAAATAAATTTAACAGTCTATCTCTTTCTCTTCTATCAAATTCTGAGAGACAGGCTTGGGATTTTCCTGTGTTTATTTGCATGCCTGTGGCTTTTATGAAAAGATCAAAGATACATTTGAATTCCTTTAATTCATTTTGACTACCATTAGTAAAAATCAGTATATCATCGACAAAAAGCAGATGAGTGATATATAGATTAATAGCTACCTCAATACCTTTGACCTTACCCTCATTTCTAGCTTTGTGGATCAAACGGCTCAGTCCTTCCGCCACCAGAAGGAACAAAAGTGGAGATAAAGGACACCCTTGTCTGAGGCCTCTCTGACTGTTGAAAAAGGAAGAGGCAGCACCATTGACCAATACAGCAAAACTGACATTTGTTATACAACCCATGATCCAACTGACAAAAGGATAGCTGAAACCAATGTGGGTTAACAGCATCCTTAGGTAGAGCCAATTAATCCGATCATAAGCTTTAGAAAGGTCAATTTTCAGGACAACACCCTTCAATTTCTTCACTTTTATACTATGAGTCACCTCTTGTGCGACCCCAATGGCTTCGTGTATCTGTCTTCCATTTAAAAATCCAAATTGTTCCATTGAAATACATTTGGATAAGATCGGACCAATTCTGAGGGCAATGACCTTAGAAATGATCTTATAGATGCAGTTACACAAAGAAATAGGTCTAAACTCTTCAAAACTCTCCGGATCATCCTTCTTTGGGATAAGAGCAATAAAGGTTGAATTAAAAGGACTATATATTACCCCTTTCTGTTTTGATTCTTCAACAACTTCTGTTATCTCTGCTCCAATTTTTTCAAAGAAATGGAGGAAAAGTTCTACAGTCCAGCCATCAGGGCCAGGACTTTTGTCCTTGCCCATAAGCTTCATGGCCGCTTCAACCTCCTCCTTAGAGACCGGAGTTAAGAGATCTTCAGCTTCTTCTTCCTCGACAAATCTGGGAAAACTTTGCACAGTTCTGAAGACTTCAGTAATAGATGCCTCTCTCTGCTCTGAGAAAATGTTTTGAAAATGTCTTTTACCCAGGTCAGAGAGCTCATGAAAAGTGCTGACATCTCTCCCTTCTTCATCTTTTAGACTCCAAATTGTGTTTGCAGATTTCCTGCCTTTAGCAAAATTATGGAAGAAACTAGTGTTTTCATCCCCGGCTTTAAGCCAAATGGCCCTGCTTTTGATCCTCCATTCTTCTTCCTTTTCCAACAGTATTTTGTTTTGTTGTTTCTCCAAAGAGAGAATTCTGTCCTTTGTGACTTGTGAGGAATATCCATCTGTCTCCATATTTTCCAAGTGTTTCAGTTCCTCTCTGATACTGGACAAATCCTCAGATTGTTTTAACTTTTTAACCTTTGCCCAGGATATAGTAGCTTTCTTGAGCCTCTTCAAATTCTCCATAAACAGAAAGCTTTTGTCCAATCCGATATTTTGATCCTGATGAATCCAGGTATCGTTGAACAGTTTGCAGAATGAGGAATCTTGAAGCCAAACGGGGTTAAACTTGAAAGGGGCAGGGGGTTTTGGAGGAGGATTGGTCAAATCCAAGAAAATCGGAAAATGGTCCGAATTCCCAGTCTCCTCGACCCACTGTCTGATCATAGGAATCCTAAGGATGAGAGATTCCGAGACCAGAAAACGGTCGAGTCTTTTTGCAATCCGGTCACCCCCCACTCTTCTATTCCTCCAGGTAGGCTTTAGTTTAACCGGAGCAGGGTCGAAAAAGGTTTTCTCTGAAAGAAGGTTGAGAAAAAAATCAGCAGAGGGGTCTTCCCTTGCAGAAGGACCCCAAGCTTCATTCCTCCCAAGAGAGAAATTTAGATCACCTCCCAGGATCATCATCGGGGTGTTCATCACAGATTTTGACATTAAATTTTCCCAGAAAGGGACCCTGTTTTGACAAGGCCCATAGATATTTACGAAGGTTATGGGAAAAGGAAAATCCGGGGATAAAACCTCCATTCCCATAGCATTTTTCAAACCCCAATGATTGAGGATCTTTACCCGGCGATCTTTTATACCAATAGCAAGACCCCCCGAGTGTCCAGAGGCATCCAAAGCAGTGAATGCCCATCCCGGAAGGAGAGAATTTAGCATGGATTTGATCTCAGGGGCCTTCCCCAAGGTTTCTTGAAGAAAGATAACGTCAAAATTTGAGTTTGTGACCCAATCTTTCAAGGCCAGTTTTTTAGGTTTGCTGGCCAAACCCCTACAGTTCCAGGATGTCAAAATCATTTTTTAACTTCTTCAAAGGGCTGGGCTGCTCTAAGGACCCCCTGAATGGAAAATTGTTTGCCATCTGCAACATCCAGTTTTGCTTTCATTTTAGCCTTGGACATGTGTGATTTCCGCCCTCTCTTATTTTTTTTGTTTTCCTGTGGGGGTAACATACCCAGCCCACCAGTGGAAACATGTTCATCCGACTTTCCACCCAAAGACCTCAAATTGTAGGGGCATTGGGAACGATGAGCAGGAGATTGAAGTGTAGGCCAAGATTTGTCACAGTTTAAATCCAAAGACGGAAAGGAGCTGGCTAGAATTTCAATATTATCAAATTTTTGATTTGAATCTTTATCAAGAAACATATCCTGTTTGTTTTGATATTCGAGCTCAGGAAAGTTATTTACAGAAATATGTTCATGTAAAGAAATAGGCATAGGATCTATTTGCATACCCGCAACCTCGCCAGCAGGAATATGTTGTGAATCCGTGACCTGATCGACGGTTGCTTCAGCGTCCCCGGATTCCTTTGGTTTGTCCTTTTCTGTAAGCCGCGGACTTTTCTCCTTTTCATTCGCATCCGTCTGAAGATGAAATTCTTCCTCCTCGATAGGCTGCGCGCGATCCTCTGTTTCCATATCCCTGTGATCGGGGGTATCCGACATATTTTGCCTTGTCTGCTCCTGAGGGATTTCCGGTCCATTCCCACGATGAGAACTTCTAAAATGCCTCCTTCTTCTCGTCTGTGGGCAAGCCTTAGCCATATGCCCATAATCATGGCAGCGGTGACATCTGAAAGGTAAGTATTCGTAATCAAGGATTTGTTCATAAGTATAGTCCTGAAACAAGAGATTGATTTTCTTAGCCAACCGACCACTCAGGTTTAGCATGACCAAAATACGGGCTATAGCTCTGTTTTTTGTCTTTAAGAAAGTCATGTCTGCCTCCAAAAAGCCCCCCAATCTGTTCCCAATAGTCCTGAATACCTCCTCTGTCCAGAGGAAAGATGGTAAACCCGGCGCTCGGACCCATACCGGGAAGACGTCGGTTTTCTCCTTGATGGCATCAAACAGAGGAGACCATCTTTTGAGCAACAGAGGAATGTTTCCTATATGCCAGATTCGCTGAAGAACCCAATCTGCCGATCCTTTATCTTCAAACCTAAATTGAAACCAGCCCTTTGCCAGCACAAGGGCTTCGAATTTGATAGGGCTTTCATTTCTGAAAGATTTTGCACCCCATTCATGCAAAAAATCAGAGGTGAATTTCTTACCTCGTGCTCTGCCAACCAAAGTGCATTCAGCCACAGTTATGGCTTCCACCATTGATACCTCCATTCCAAGAACCAGGTTGTCGATGACCTCCAGGGCACCAATAGGTCTTTGAGGTTTCCGTTTTGCCCCCTTTATGCCGGCCCTCTCCGCCTGTTCTCTTGTCTCATCCCGAAGATCTGTAATGCCCGAAATAAAAAGAGATGGAAAACCCTGTGAATCCGTCTCCTGTGGAAGCTGGTTTGGCACCACAGCCCCCAAGACCCCCTTGTCAGTATGGGTAGTATTGACCTCCGCAGAGATTATTGTTTTTTTCGCCCCCGCAAAAAACTCCCCACAAACGGTTTCAGGGGACCCCTTAGGGTTTTGACCATTACCTGGTAGAGAAGCCCTCGAGGCTGTAGGAACCCCGACTGATGCCTTGTCCAAATTTATTCCTGCCGATAAGCTTTGCATAAAGATGTCTTCAGAAACCTTTGTGTTTGTAGACTCTTCGAAAGGCTTTGGGTCCGACGGCAGACCAAGCCCATTGACTCCAGTAGTAACCGCATCATTTTCTGATAACAGGTTGTTCAAAGAGCCAGAGTGCGGCGACCAGTATCCCGGCCTCTTGCTAAATGTCAGAGGGATGGGTGGTTCTTGGTTTGAGACTACCTCCAAACCCGGATTGCCAAAATCCCCAAAATAGTGTTCCACATTTTGCTTAGTAATATCCTTACCCCACATTGATAATAAGTCTTCCACCTCGGGGTCCAAAGCCAGGATTTCCGCAGGGTTTACCATGGTTACTAAAACCCAAGAGAGTGTCTGGAAGAGAGGTCTGAGCGGGTAAGGTCGCGGCAGTTTCCGGATAAACCACGGGGAGGAAAACCAGCAGTATAAGAAAGCCCTGTGACGAAACCCTCCTAAAAACGCTCTTCAATAAAAACGACAGGTGAGAAAGACCAACCTTTTTTAATGAAACGAAAAAAAACGTGTTGAGTTTCCCACAACCGTGAAGTCCTGAGCCGCGCAGTTATCCAAGGCCTGTGTGCAGAAACACCCTGATCATAGTTTGAGAATACCTAACCCTAAACCGCGACATCGCCATTTTCGCCGGAGCCCAATCCATAACCATTGTGGTCCCGAATAATTATTTTTATAATTAGTTCTTATAATTTAATAATATTTCATTATTATTATTATTTTTTCTTATTTATGAAACTATTAAATCAATATGACTTAAATGGTTGAAAAACGTTACTAGTTATCAAAATATTTATATTTGTGTGCTATTTATAATCTTTAGAATTTGTAAAACAGAGAAAGAAGTGGGTGGAAGTAGTAAATGGAACAATATTTTGGAAACCCTTTTCATTCATTAGATTGTGTATACTATGAAAAGTATTCTTACATTGTTAAATTTACACCTCTATAATATTTTAAAGATTAAAAATTTTGAACATCTTGTTCCAAAATAAACGACACCCCTTGAAATAATTAAATTAAATTTTAAAGTTTTTTAAATTCAAGATAAAATTTACTCATGTGATGAAGCATATTGATTCATAAAAAGAGGTGATAAGATCAGTATTAACTGTTGGACTAAAGCTGGTGAATATTGGCCAATATTATATTTTGTTGTTAAGATGATTTAAGCAATAGTAGTATGTTGAAATTTAATGTTGTAGTGATGAGAACGAAATATGGAGGTGGTGTGCACTCTAATATAGTTAGAACATATCAAAATATGTAAGCATTAATCAAATATGTAAGCATGAGTAAATAAAGTTTTAGATATATATATTTTCTTAAAGAATTCATTAAATTTGAGATTTTATTTTTAGTATAAGTATTATGAATTTTAATTATCATTATAATTTGATGTTTCTATTAAATTTTTATAAATATTTGAAATAATAATTTTATTCTATGAAAAATCATATTGTAATATTAATCTTATCATATGCTTTAAAGAAGGGACACATGACATTGTTGTGTAACTATTGAAAGATTATATGTTGTGTGGGCCATGTTTGGATTAACTTGGTAAACACATTTCTTTCTCGCTAGTTCATCTATTGGATATCCTAGGTATTGGTGGAATTATATGTATTCTAATTCCAACATTTAATTATTGAACCCATGATCGTAAGACTTAGAGATGAAAGCACAAGAAATGCAGGATTAGAGCCTATTCTAACCTATGCTAACAACTAACACTAGAAAGAACTAATCACTAAGGATTATCACTTGTCACTGGACTGTGGGACTTTAATGCTTATCAGGTTCTAAACCACAATATTTCATTACCAAAAAATAATGTTAATGTGGTTTTATTTATGTAGCTTATTAGGTCTTGAGACTTCAATGGTTCTAGTCCTATAGTGTTTCATACAAAAATTCGTGAAACATGTTGTAGAAAAGTAAATTGCAAAAAAGTAAATGCCAACAACTATAAGCAAAAGCATGTGAGGCAAATATAGAAAACAAGACAATAAACTACAAGAAATGCATTAATAAAATATAAAAAATAAATGCTAAGCATGCTTAGAGTCATAATGATATATTGTTGGTTCTTATTTGTTGTAGGACTCTTTTACCAAGTAGATGCAAAGCTCTAATCAATTAAAGAATCCTAAACTACAAATTACATATTTTTTAATACCCCAATCTAGTACAGAACTTGGTACTGAATTAAGTACAAAAAGTCTGAAAATTGAAATTATGAATGTTAGTACTGAATTAAGTACATAAATTTTGAAAAATGAAATTATGAATATTAGTACCGAATTAAGTACAAAAATTCAGTAGATTAAAATTTTGGATATAAAAAATTATTAAGAAACCAATTCAAGTTTTATTAACTCTTAAGCTTCAGAAATTAATTCTAATCTGATCATAATGCCTTTTACTTAATAGATATGAAGGTAGAACAATAGATCTAAGAATGCATGAAATACAAATCTAAAATACAAATAAAAATAAAAATAAATCTACAATCAGAAAAAACTAAAACTGAATATTAACCTACTCTACAAATAAAAACCAAGGTGTTACTTAAGTCGAGTTGCCTTCCTGATTTGGCAATGTTCCCAACAACTAATTTAGATCAGAATGTTTCTCAGAACTTTAGCAATTAAATCTCCATTACATATGAAAGTTCAAATCCATTACAAAAAAACCAACTTAAAATAACAATAAAATTCCACCCTATGTCCTCTCCTCCTTTACTGCCATGCAGATCTATTTATTTTATATTACAATGGAGAGGAAGCGATGGTCAAAAGGATCATATCAACTTCCATAAAAATCTAACTCTCATACTATAGTTAAGATAACAAATAATATTTAAAAATGGTCTTGTTATGATTTGGGAATGTATTATATTATTGTTGGATATGGAAACGATGCCACTTGGCATTAGTTTGACTTTCCTCAAATTCTAGACGTAACTTCCCATAGCTACTGCTGCACTGTTAAACTGGTACCAAACTAAGTAGCGAATTTATGGAAAATCCCAATACTGGTACCGAACTAAGTACCAAATTTCTAGGAAATGCCAAACTGGTACAAATTTGAGTACAAAATTTATGTAGGTGGAATTTAGGTTTGACTACAACTTTGAATAACGTCTTGAGCTTCAAATGTGAGCTAGTTGTGAACATAAATCCATCCATAAACATGTAGTTGTAACCAATGTCATCTCGAGAAGTGCCAATGTGTTGACATTTACTTAGTATTGAAACTGATATAAGTACCGAATTGTCAAATTCCAGTACTAGAACTTGTTGTTTGGGCACATAAACATATTAGTAAACCACCATTGGAAAACCACGTTAAAAACTCATTTAATCATTAAAAATACAAGAAATGATTAATAATTAACCACAAGGTAAAATAAATGCATTTAGTGAAAATTAGTAATATAATAATTACATAATATGTTATAAAGGTATGAATATGGCTTGTAAACGAAAGGTTTAGATAGCTAATACAATAACATATCTAGGGCCCAACATCCCCCCATGCCTAAGAATTTTCATTCCCTCATGAAAACAAAATATGGACTAGGAAGGGATGATGGATGATATAGGGTGATAATGAAGATAATGGCTAAATAAATATGGACTTGGAAAGTTGTATTATTTTGCGGTTCTTTTCTCAAATAAGAAACAATGACTTCATCCTCTTATTGAGAGCATTTAGATGATGATTTTGTGAATGATTTATGATGTACAAGGAGAAGACACTATAGATATTTATGTACCATAATCATTCTTATGGTGTTATTAGAATATGCATTAATGGATTTGGAAATGGGGATTTAATGGTGGTTTAAGAAAGGTGAAGATTTATGGAATAGGAAGTGGTTATTCATAAATATTCCTTAAATTTTAATGAGGTAAAGAGCCTTTAAACATGTTTTACCTCAATTATACCTTTTGAGTTTTGATATATGCTGCAGGTTGCAATGGGGCAAAGTAAGGCTGAAAGTTTGGAATGATCCGGAAGCGCTGTAGTTGATGAGTGCTAATATGATCTGTTGAAGGAAGCTGAAGAGAATGAAATTAAGATTCTGAAAAGGTCCCAACAACCATTCCCCCGTGCTTGAGGTTTTGCATGTCCTCATGCAAACAAGGTGAGGTACTAAAGAAGTGACGAGGGTTGTTGAGATGGATCTAGTACGAAAAGGGACTTGAAAAACAAAACAATGGAACTAATGAGATGAATAATGAACAAAAATAAGTCATCTCATATTTATTAAAATGATG
Source organism: Pinus taeda (assembly GCA_000404065.3). Lineage (NCBI taxonomy): Eukaryota > Viridiplantae > Streptophyta > Pinopsida > Pinales > Pinaceae > Pinus > Pinus taeda. The sequence continues at coordinate 20,648 of APFE031609061.1, forward strand.
CTAAACTGACACCAAGCATAAAATAAATTCGAAATAACTCATTACATAGGATTTCATCAATCATTAACATCTTTATGCTCAAGAAAAATAAACCTTTTATAAATTTAAGGGCTCTCCTTCTTTATAGGTAGGAGGATTTTCTTTTAAATGATCACAACAAATGATGAATCAATGAAAAATTAGTCATTACTAACCAAATCCCAAGGTCTTATAGTCATCCAAGTATTACATATAAGCTTTGTAGTTGAGTTTTACTAATTCTCTATTATCATAGGTCCCACTTCTAAGATAATTAAATATTATATATAGTATGAAAAACCAGTGGTAGAGGTATCAAGGTTACCTTAAGGCAATTATTTAGAAGCAAATTTATGGAGTTCATTTTCCCCTTGAATTCATCCACACATTCTTCCTTTTGATTGTAACATTATAGAGTAACCATCATATGTATAGAAAAAATCCTTGGTTTGGTTGACACTTCGTTAGGCAGAATGCCCCATTGTTCGTGAGTGTCCATAGCCCCGATGGGTTTTCTTAGTGATATCGTAGGTCCGTACCCGCTACCAACAGACATCCAGAGGCTCAACGGGTTAACTTCTTAAACCTATTTTACAATGAAGGATCTAGTTCCATGTTTCCTACAATTTTAGGTTTAGATTATGGACATTGCTTTTACAATTGTTATATGAGGGAGCGGCTTCAGAAAGCCCCTTAAAGGCATAGGATGATACCTTTCAGAGTGACTTTGATTACTTGCATAAAGTCTTGGATGCAGAAGTTACTTATAGGTACTCAAGGGACATAACATGAATGAGCCATTTTAATGTGATATGGATGAGGCTAACCAAAGAATAACAAAAAGACACCTAAATTCCTAGCAATCATAGTTTTCATGTATGCTTTCTCTTTTAAAGTAGCATTCCACTATGAGTAGAGAATTCAATAACTCTTCTGCAACTCTTAATAAAGATGCTCACATATCCTCCTTTGGTGTTATGGTCATAGTATTTAAGTTGATTTTTTTATTGATATCATTGTATGGACCTTTTAATTTTGTTTTAATCCACTTGGTATGCATTGGTAACTATATTTTGAGCAATTATTTCATATTGATAATAAAAAATCCATATGTATAAGAAAAATGAACTTCCAAAAGGGTATATCAACTATGAATAGTTTGGAATTATCATTGAATTCAACTTTTATGAAAATGATTGCTTATTCAATCATGTTTATGAAATAAGAGTGTTCAAACATAGAAGTAATGATAAAGCATGAATGCATCATTTTTAACAACTTAAGGAAGAGGGGAAAGATATCATCAAATACTCCCCTAAGTGTTCCTTTTTGTTGATGAAGATGTCTTTTTCGCTTTTGAGTACCAATATTCTTCTAGTATTTAAGCATCCCAAATGAACAATATCCTTGAATCCTACTTTGTCTAGAAAAATAACAAATTGGTACCAAAATTTTGGGTATTGATTAATTGAAACAAGGTACCAGACAATTGGTATGGAATACCAAATGATTTTGTAATGTAATCATTTCCAACTTCACACAAAATTCCAAACATAATGGTCATAACTTACTTTATTGAAAAGAAAAACTATAAGCAAATCTAACTAAAAATAATAAGTGGGAAATCAAAGTAATAGTTTAAACATGTTGCAGTTGGAAATAACACTGAGTGGCAATCTTCATTAAAACAATATGCAACTAAAAGAGACCTCAACAAAATTATGCAATAGGAACATAGATCTCTCATTTTCAACTAGTTGTATTTTTTTAAATTGTTAACATTCCCACTTATACAAAAGAAATGAAAAATATTTCGCACTATATTTTAGAACTAAACTAACTACTATATGCGACATTATTCATTTATTATCCTACTCTACTTGAGAAAAAGAAATTCCTCTCCTTAAGTATAAGAGTATTTCCAATGTAACCATGTGCGTAACATATATAAAAATGCTTTCATACTCAAGTTTAGAATATAATATTCAATTCATACCTGAGTATGAAGAACTAGTTGTGTTAATGTTGATGTCAAGAAGTATGGAAGAATGAAAGAGTGATATGGCCTTACAGTTGCTTGAAACCAACTTTCAACAAAATCAAAATGCTCTCGATTTACCTCTTTATTTGTCTCATTTAACATATCCTCCTTTACCATGCCATGCAGATATTCTATTATGAGATGACTATCCTTTTGTGTTCTTAGAGGATCCACAGATAGGCATGTCAAAAATTCTTCAATATTAGGTTCTAATGGTTGCTCTCCATTGGATGCAGTCTGCGATTCTTTAATTTCTTCGACAAGATGGCAAGGGTGAAGCTATTCTTATGGATGTGGTTCATGGATTTTTTGTTCTTCTATCACTTTTGGAGAGGCAAATTAGTTATTGAATACTTTCAATATTTTTTCTTCTTAATAAGCAGAGATCCCAGCTACTGCTAGGATTTGAGAGAGTTCTCCCAAAATCTTGATCATCATTGAGTACTGCTTTGTCGGTTGTTAATCCCTATCCTGCACATGGATTAGTGTATAGAGTTCTTAAAGTACCAATTTTTTTAAAAATCCTAAAGCAATAGAAAGGAAACACACTTAAAATAGATACAAGCAAACCAATCATGTACTCGAAGTGCCAGCATGCTACTAAGACCATGTTGTCACCAAGTTATCTGCTCACACAAGTTAGGATTATTTTCTTTCCATGAATTAATCTAAAGGAAAACACACTTGCAAAGGAAAATAAGAAAAAAAAAGGCTTTGGAGCAACCCCACCAAATTGGACACGCAGGTTCCGATCTCTTTTCTTACTGTTTTATATTCGCCCCCAAGTTGTCCCTATAACTAAAATCATGCAAAAAATATTGTGAAATAAACTATGCTCTAATGCCTTTAGCACCTCCCCGACAACGACGCCAAAAATGTTGGTAGAATTATATGTATTCTAATTCCAACACTTAATTATCGAATCTAGGATCGTAAGACTTAGAGATACAAGCACAAGAAATGTAGTGATTAGTGCCTATTCTAACCTATGCTAACAACTAACACTAGAAAGAACTAATCACTAAAGATTATCACTTGTCACTGGACTGTGGGACTCTAACGCTTATCAGGTTCTAAACCACAATTTTGCATTACCAACAGACAATGTTCATGTGGTTTTATTTATGTATCTTATGAAGTCTTAAGACTTCAGTGGTTCTAATCTGATAGTGTTGCATACAAAAATTCATTAAACATGTTGTAGAAAAGTAAATGCTGACAACTATAAGCAAAAGTGTGTGAGGATAAAGAAAACAAGGCAATAAAGTACAAAAAATGCATTAATAAAATATAATAAATAAATTCTAAGCAGGCTTAGAGCCATAATGATATATTGTAGGTTCTTATTTGTTGTAGGACTCTTTTACCAAGTAGGTCCAAAGATCCAATCAATTAAAGAATCTTAAACTACAAATTACATATTTTTTAATACCCTGATCTGGTACAGAACCTGGTACCAAATTAAGTACAGAAAGTCTAAAAATTGAAATTCTTAATATTAGTACCAAATTAAGTATAGAAATTCAGAGAATTGAAATTGTGAATATTAGTACCAAATTAAGTACAAAAAAACTGTAGATTAAAATTCTAGGTATGAAAACATATTAAGAAACCAATTAAAGTTGTCTTAATTCTGAAGCCTGAGAAGATTAATTATAATAAGGTCATAATGTGTTTTACTTAACAGATTTGAAGATAGAACAATAGATTTAAGAATGTGTGAAATATAAATCTACTGAAAAAAAACTAAAAATACCATGAAATAAAATATGCAAAAAAATTAAAAAAAAAATGAATATTAACGTACTCTATAAATAAAAACTAGGGCATTACCTAAGTCAAGGGGTCCTTCTCGACTTGGAAACATCCCCAACAACTAATTTAGATCATAATGTTGCTCAGAACTTTAGCAATAAATCTCCATTACACACAAAAGTTCAAATCCATTACCGAAAAACCAACTCAAGATAATAATAAAATTCCTCCCTACGTCCTCTCCTCCTTTGTTGCCATGCAAATATATTTTTATATATTACAATGGAGAGGAAGTGATGGTTTAAAGGATCATATCAACTTCCATAAAAATCTGATTCCCGTACTATAATTAAGATAACAATTAATATTTAAAAATGGTCTTGTTATGATTTGGGAATGTATTAGATTATTGTTGGAGATGGAAACGATGCTACTTGGCATCAATTTGACTTTCCTCCAAATTTAGACGTAATTGCCCATAATTGCTGCCAAACTGTTAAACTGGTACCGAACTAAGCATCAAATTTCTAGAAAATGCCAATATTGGTACTGATTTCTATGAAATTCTAAACTGGTAACGAATTAAGTACCGACTTTTTGTAGGTGGAATTTAGGTTTGACTGTAACTTTGAATAATGTCGTAAGCTTCACATGTGAGCTAGGTTTGAACATAAATCCATCCATAAACATGTAGTTGCAACTCATGTCATCTCGAGAAGTCAATTTGTTAACATTTACTTAGTATTGAAACTAATATAAGCACTAAATTGTCAAATTCTAGTACCAGAACTTGTTGTTTGGGCACATAAACATATTAGTAAACCATCCTTGGGAAAACATGTTAAAAACTCATTTACTCATTAAAAATACAAGAAATAATTAATAATTAACCAGAAGGTAAAATGAATGCATTTAGTGAAAACTAGTAATATAATAGTTACCGAATATGTTATAAAGGTATGAATATGGCTTGTAAATGAAAGGTTTGGATAGCCAATACGATAACATATATAGGGCCTAACACTAGCTTAAATAAATTAAATAGAGGATTTTCTAAATATATGTTATAAGGATAAAATGATAATTCTTGTCATCTTACAATATATTCTAAGAATCAACCTCCATTTTTGAATTTTGAGTGTAAAGGAAGCATGGATACTGAGAAAGATTAGCTCACTTAAGAGGGAATCTAGATTAAAAAAAAAAAAAATTTGAGATGGATTAAAAAAAAATTAAAAAAAAATGTTAGAAGAATAAGAAAATAAAATATATTATGTGATAATATTTTATAATAATTTTGATTTTTTTATTAATCCATAAATTTCTTTTACTTATCATGTGTGTCTTTATTATTTTGTTATTTATTTTCACTACATAATTTAAATAATGTGTGAATTTATGTTAAATAATTGGAAAAATAGGGAGAACAAGAACCATGGTGTTGTTGGATCATTGTGGGTGCTACCTTTTGGGTTTTCATCCTAGTTGTTTCTTAATTGCCACCATGGTCATTTTTAGTCCCTCCTTTGCATGTTTGGCAATCAATTATCCCCTAAACTAAGGGCCAATGTCACATTGAATCCTCTTGGATCAATATTTGGTTAGAAAAAGTTGAAGGCATTCACATATCCACCTCATAAATCTTCCAAAGACACCTTAACTTTGATTTGTAAGTAGAAATATGCTCGCCTGTGAGATATTCTCTCAATGAAATATACAAATGTAAAGGAGGTTTCCCTTCCATTTTTCTTCATCAATTTATATGCTTGGGTCTAGACCAAGTGTTTCATTTCCATGGTTTAATTTTCATGATCAATGGGATATTTCCAAATCTATCAGATTCAGATCTTCTCTGATGAATCACTACATGTTAGAAGCATTAAGTCCAAGAAGAGGCATTCATACACCATTGTACTAAGGGTTTTCTTTATTGTGGAGCTTGATTTGAATAAATATGAGGATCTCATCCTCAATATGGGCCCTTGATGCTAAGTTTTATAGTGTTTGATTCATCTTTAGGTTCCCTATTCTTCAACCTAGTCAAAGTAATGCGCCCAAACCTCCCAATTGAATTCTAGGGTTTTGAATCTTTGAGGGAAATAGGAAATTCCATAGGCAAGTTTCATTTCAAGAGTGAAAAAATAGAATGGAGACATATCGTGTATGCATGCATATGTATTGACTTGGATTTCTGCAACGATTTCCTAACTAAGATTAACCTAGATGATAAAGATTACTCCTGAATGCAATTATTGGACTATGTGTGGGTGGTATTCCATTGTTGAAGCTATTTTAGAAATAATGTCTATGCATAATGCCTTAGTGTTGAAAAGAAAAAACCTTATCCTTCCAAGAGAGATAAAAAAATACCAATTTTGTGGATGGGTGCATTAGAGCATTATCTCATTAGTAAAGAAAACCCACTTAAAGTCCACTAAGCAGAGGCACTATCCTCTCCAAAAATATTATTGGAATTATAGGAATCCTTACCAAAACTAAATGTAAGAGAAAATATAGATCGACAACCAACCCATCTAGCATTGAAACCTATATCCTTATTGGTCAAACAAAAATGTGTCACCCTTGTAGACCTCTCAATCGAAGACTTCAACTAGGTAAGGATGACAAAATTAGATGGGAAGCCATCACTAAAGTTAGAATATTTGTAGCTAGAAAGAAGTATCTTATCCCTCTTCACATTCAAATTATGACGACCACAAATTACATTTAGTCCTACCCATCGAGATAATATGTGGAGTCCTAATCATCAACATAGTTTGGAAAAAGTGGCAGTCGTTGAGGAACAAATTAATCCTTGGTGATTTATGTCATAGAATAATATGATGGAAGAGGGATCATTGAAAAGAGACTACAAAGTAGGTTTTCAATAGTACATGTTAAATATATAAGAATTGGTTACAAATTACTAAGAAAAGCTACAGGAATGCAAATAGGTCATAAATAATAAGTTGAGTAAGCCTCAACTATGAGCTTCAGAATGCGTGACCAAGCATTCCCATAAAAATATACTATACTAGTATGTGTTACCCACTCACATATAGGGTAAACTAGAGGAGAATTTTTCTTTGGTGATATAGATCACATGAAATAGTATTGATGACGACATTCATGGTTCTTCATACATAATTTCCCATAGATGCTTCCCAAACCATGCTTAAATCACTCATTTGATGATTTGGTTCCTAACACATATGAGGTACATTTCCTCATTATTTCATATTATGTGTTGATAGCATATGCATTTGGTGTAAAAGTAGTGACCATGTGTTGAAATTGGATCAAAAATCACGATACTTTTAATTTATGCCTCTCGCATCATTTCACCCTAGTAGTCATTATCATCTTATTGTAAAGTGTAGTTTCTCTTGGATAGAGGGTTATTGGGGGACTTTGATAGGGGTAATGTGTCCATGTCCCAATCCATGCATAACATGCTCCATATTTATCATTTCCATTATACCTAATTTTGGGTTGGTTGTTACATGTCACATATATCCATTCATGCTTCATGATGCCATGATAAGAATGAGCTTGAATTTTATAGGTTTATGCAAATTTAGAAACATACAAAGTTCAAAATGCAAATTGTTTTTGAAGAGATATGAATGATAAGTCAAAATCTGAAGTAAATATTCATCTCTACCCCCTCAGTATGAGATCAATGCCACAAGACCTATGTTACTAATGAAACATATACAAATAGGGAATAAATAAGATTACCCAAAACTCCCATGCAATAAAATGCATAATAAAGAAAAGGGGACTATGGAATGAAGTAAAAGAAAACAAGTAAAAGGTAAGAAAGGGGTAGGAAGACATAAAGCCAAGGAAAGGGTAAATCAATGCATATGTTCTCCCTAAAAAAAGTTTTTATATGGATGAATATATTATATAACCTTGCATGAACATGTAACACCAGTCATGAAGTCAAACCCCATGCCATTCCATCTATAATTACACATACTCCTTGATGGGATTCTTGGGAAATACCACTCTTCTTGGTTATTGGCACACCTAATAGGGGTTAATTATGATTCTATCATATTGTTGTAGCGGCTACAAGCACCCTCCAAAATTTTTCCTTAGCCTGTTTTGGAGCCTCCCTACCAACCTTCACAACAGCTTGCCTTGCTTCGTCAAGTCCTCAAGCTTCAGTGTCTTTCTTACTCAAAGGCAACCTACCGATCACAGTTTGATCTTTTCCCTTCACAGGTTGCTCACTCGGACTTGGTCCAGTTGCAGGCTAAGCAGCTTCCCCTTGAAAATTGCACAATCCTCTCTGAAAGCATACTAGGCTCCAGGATTGCGGAATCTTGCCAGCCAACCCTCCCAACAGGATTTGCCCAAATTTTCCCAGTAGCAGGCTATTCAGTCCAGGATTTGCAAAAATATGGGTAGTAGTTAGTTGCTCAGCCCATAAATTGTGCAAATCTCCTAGGCAACTAGCCTAGCTCCTAGCCATAAATGCACATTTTTCTCTAGTAGTTAAGCAGTTTATTGCATGTGCAACTGAGTTGATCGGTTCCCTCTAGGACTGAGAAAAACATACTTGCATGCATAGGTTGTTTCTCCCAAGGCAACATGCAAAGGCATCCCTTGTTTTAGGGATCTATGTTTAGCAGTTGGAGGTTACATGCAAGGAACAATTCAGAAACCTCCCTCTAGTTGTCGCTTCACCTAGATTTGTGGCATGCACGTCACAACCTCCATGTTATTAGAACCCATCAACTGGACATTGCAGAGCTCATTCCTCACATAAACCTTGTAGCTATGACATCCCACATCACATCTAGGAGTAGTTGTCACATTTAGCTCAACTGTTTTGGGGTAAGCTCACTTCCCATGCCTTGTGTTGCATTTCTATCGCTTTTTGCGTATTCGCTTGTGCGAGTGTTGTTTTCTTTATTTCTTTGAACACCTATTTTCATTTACATGTATTCTAGCTTGTCCTAGCTCTATTTCAATTTTCATTGCTATCTCACTGTTATTGCATGCATGAAACTGTTTTGCATGGACGTTCACCCAACCGGTGAATGAACTCACCCACATGCATGTTGATCTGTTTTTTGAATCTTCCATTCATGTTTTGCATGCATTGTTTATCGCTTTTTCTATCACTTACTGTTGCCATGCATTCACTGACTTACTTGCTTTCAGTTCCTGTTGGCGAGTCGGGCCAACCTTGGCCCAGGCTCTGCTTTCACCAAGGCTTAATTGCGCAATCTAGGAAAGGAAGGCTCACCTTCCTCTCAAGATTTGTGCATTCCTGCCCAACACTGGTCTCCAGGACTTTTTTGTGCATTTCTGGAGGACAGTGGTTGCTTGGCTCAAGAAATTACGCAAATCTGTCCATGGGTCGGCAATCAACAGCTAGACTAGATTATGCATTGCGCAGTTCCAGTAGTCAATCAGTCTCTTAGCAGCCCAGACTATGCCTTGTGGAGTCTTGATAGTCGGTCTGCTGACCTCCCAACCGAAATTACGCAACCTTCATGATCATTCACCAAGGTATGTTGCAAGTCAGTTGTCATGTTCATTCTGGTTTTCGACTGACAGATTGCTTGCTATGAGTGTTGCCATGTCTCCAGGTATCGCAGGTGTTCATCTGCCTCTCAACAGTATAGGTATAATGGCTTCCAAGAGATTAGAGATGAAGACATCGTTCGAAGCATGCTTGGGGATGTAGTCGATCAAGTGTCTATGAGCTTGCCTACTCATGAAGACATCAAGTTGTTCACGGACAAGGACATCAAGCAACAACATCAAAGTGAGTAGCATCATGAACAATAGCTGAAGGAAGCATACCGAATGCAGAAAACGCAGTGAATGAAGCGAACACAACGAATGCAAGAGGAAGGTTGTTGACAACACAGAGGCAGAGCAAAGTTGCAAGATCAAGCAGACCCACTGATAATGAAAGCAACTTTGGAGACTCAGGCTATGAAGTGACGGTGCGACAAGAAGATCACACGAAGGAAGAAGATGGAACAAAGAAGGAGTTGCATGTGTTGAAGCAGCAAATTAGGAAGCACATGAAGCTGCACAGATAGTCCAATGAGTTGTAGTAGGAACAAGAACAACAGTGGGCGTTGTTAGCCCTGAGGTGCACTGCTGCTATTTTAATGGAAATTTCCCCCTATTTTATCTCCGATGCTCCACGTCTCCTCTTGCACTGCTTTGGCCATAAGCCAGACTTCAAAAACTATACACCTGCACTCGTAAATACTGGCGTGTCCACTCTTTGTTCATCTCTTTTCTGCTGCACTCTCCATTCTCCGATCTTTGACAAGATCGATCTCTGTCGTCCATTTCATTTGCCGATCCAATGACTATCGCGCATCGCTTAATCACCCATCTGCGTATCACAATTCCATAACACTGTCCACCAACCCTTCACCTGTGTGATTAACAATCAGATCTTGACCATTGATCTGAACTCGATCCGACGGCTGTCGCTTAGCCGATCAAATCAACTTGCATGATGATCCTCAACCATCGATCTTCCTCCATCGTATATGACAGTTCACAACGATTTCGGGTGAGCAACAAGCAAGAGGAATACCCACTCGATAAGGTGGTTTCCTCTCTCCTCCTCGCTGCTACGTGTCACTTAATGAGTGGAATCGGGTGCCAATCCAAATTACCGCTTACCTCTTGTGATCTTGCCTAAAATACCACTATTCGCTTCCAATTCTGTTGATGCAATATCAATTCCTCTATCTCTATGATATGGTCCTGTCCATTGATCATATTGATCCAATAGCCCCGTATCCCACTTCCCACCAGTCACCCGGGGAGGAAACTTGTTGGCTCTGCTAGTATTTTTTGACAGTCAGATAGGTGAACTGAAATAACGGAATATATGGCTGAAAGGGGAAAAAACAACAACACGGTGAAGCCAAACCAACAAAAATGGTCATGGAACGTCGTTGGCACGAGCGAGCCACCTGAAAGTGTGACAAGATTACCAGAATTTGGTTACTGTGTTGTTAGAAAAAGAGACCTCTGAGCTCATGTTTGTCTAGTTATGGCATCAAGTAGTTAAAAAGATAGAGGGGATATATTAAGACATCTCGAGTCTCAAAGGGTTCGAGAGCATTGTAAAAAACCTATAAATGGTTGAAAGTTCGAAGTATCAATGGTTCAACTCTTGGAGACTGTGGATACTTTGTTCCTTCCAGTGTCTCATCTTCATTCCAATTATACAAGATTCTTTTGCTGTTACATGTTCAATTCCCATTTTCTCCTCTGTTCTAAGCTTGCACTTGAATAGGTTATTCATGTTTTCTTCTGTATCTAATGACAAATAACTGTCATCTTATCTCTGCGTTGATAAATTAGATTTGCAAGCTTCATTTACTTTCTGTAGCTAGCCATTCATATGTGTTTATATATGTATCTACTGGTATAGTCAGGATTATCCATCTAGTCATTGAATCTATAAACTATTGAACATTAGTGGTCAAAAGCCTTGTCAAGTTGAGGGTGTTCATGCATGTCTTGAGTGAAAATAGATATGAACAATCATTTGACTTGATCCAAACCCCAATCCATTTCAATAGTTCAGAGAACGATATTGAAGATTTATATTTTGCCAGGCATCTCCGAGCTACAACCTATGAGAGTTTCTTGGAGTGCTAACATACTTGGCGCCATTGCCGGGGAGAGGAGACTGAAGCTCAGCTTCCTTGGGGGACGACATAGATCCAACTTTGATGATAGACAAAGCCTGGACACTATTTGGGTTGTAATCATCTATCTGGCAACTCTACTGGAGGATGAACCTCTTGGCGACTCCACTGGATAGTTCTGGCTTAGTTTGTGAGTCATACTAGGAGAAATGCTTAGAAGCCACTAGCTGACCCAGTACCTGACCCTGAAAAAATCATCAAAAAAAAGAAAGGCATTGCAAAAAGGAGCATTAGGTTTAGGTAGATCTAAAAAATGTTCTATATCTCTTCAAGAAAATCATGTAATAGAACAAATACATGTTGAGAGTATAGCATCTAATACTAGCAGTGAAGAAAAGATATCAGAGATTCATAGAGCTCCTTATTCTTTAGGTTCTCCTTTCATTGTAAGCCCAAAGGAAGCCTCTCCTTCTATCCATCATACTCCTCTAGTCCTTTTAGTCACTCCTCAACCCTTTATCATTCAGATTTTCAGTACCCTTATAGCCACCACAGCTATGGCAACACCTACCAAAATGGAAAGAATCATAGCTGCTAGGTATGGACCTCTATTACTGCCCACTCCTTTAAATGCCATGCCTACTAGACAATATCAGAAGTATATGCCTAAGTTCACTGGGACTGAAGTTGTTACAGCTGAGGAACATCTTGAATCATTCTATAGTTATGCTGATAACCTGGACATTAGTGAAGATGATGTATGGATGAGATTCTTTGTCCAAAGTCTAGATGGAGAGGCTAGGAAATGGTTTAGAGAACTGACCCCAAGGTCTATAGCAGATATTGAGGCTTTAGATGATGCATTCCTAAAGCATTGGGGGGATAAGAAGAATCTACTCTACTACCACACCAAGTTTGGGAACTTAAAGAGGGAAAATGGTGAGTTGTTGTTTGATTTTAATAAGAGGTTTAACGGCATGTACAACGAGATACCAGCTGAAGTAAAACGCACCACTACCTATGCTAAACTCATCTCTACCAGTGCCTTTGATTCTGACTTCTGTCCACTATTGAGGGAGAGACGATGTGCTACCTTGGTTGATATGTAGGATGCAACCTTGGAAGTAGAATCAAACATCATGGCTGCAGAGAAGCTTAAGGGGAATCTTGATAGAAGGAGACAGAGGGGTGAATCTTCATCATCTTCAGATCCCAAGATAGATAAAATGACCAAGATGATAGAGTCATTAGCCTTTGAAATCTCCAAATTAAAGGTTGAGAAGTACCTTGGGAAAGGAAGAGTTCCTAATACCTTTGCTCCTAGAAACCCAAATCCATATAGAAGAGCTAATGTGCAGTTACAGATTCTGCAAAGAAGCAAAGACGCCAATGAAGACCAAAGGGTGAAGCCCCCTTTCCAGAATGTAGTCATGGAAGAAGAGCAGTTTGAAGAAGATGATGAGATCCATTTTTTGGAAGACAAAGGTAGTGCCTCCTTTTTGAGCTCAGCTGCCTATGAAAAGTCATTATTCAATGACCAGATCAGCCAAGAGTGGAATGATGGAGTTGTTCTGAGAACTGATGATCAACATAGATATGATCTGAGGTCGAAGATGAATAATGCCAAAGAAACTCCTGTTCAGAGCGCTACTATCCCTGCAATACAACAAGCTAGTAAGCAGAAACGACCGTCATTTGATCCCATCCTCCTCAAAGCTCTAGCTCATGAGGTAAGAGGCCTTGACAAGTCTCCTTCTCCTTTCAGTTTTGAATCAGAAATTCAGAAGCTAAGCATACCTATACCTCTGATTGAACTAGTGAAGTATGAGTCCTTCAAGGGATCTATCCTCGAGGCCCTTAAGCCTAAAGCCATCCAAGCCTCCACTGACTATGTAAATCTGAAAGATGGCAAAACAATTTTTGTGCTTAGCCCAATGATTGAAAATTGTGATGACAGCTCCACATCATTCTATGTCTATTTGAATATTCATGACAAAATCCTTCACAACTGCCTTCTAGACATAGGAGCTAGCGATAATCTAATGCCCAAGGCTATCATGGATGAGTTGGGTCTTGACATTACCAAGCCTTATCATGACTTGTTTTCTTTTGACTCCAGAAAAGTGAAATGTTTGGGATTAATCAAAGACCTATCCATCACCTTGTCTCAGCTACCTATGAAGAGCATGATGATAGATATTGTGGTAGCAGATGCACCCCCCAAAGTTGGCATGTTTCTTTCCAAAGGTTGGATCAAGAGATTAGGAGGAACATTTCAAAATGATCTGTCCTATGCTACTGTCCCAGTTTTTGGAGGTGAGAGTAGGAGATTATACTGAGAAGCTCAGTTGGCTTATATCATCAGTGATGAAAGGAATCCCACTAATTATCCCATCTATGCTGTCGACACTGATTTTGGAGCATGTATTCTTTAGATTGAAGAATCCTAGTTGGCCTCCATGCAACTTAGGAAACCGGTTTGCCAGATCACAGAGGAAGAAGGCCCAAAAATTTGGGACATGTTCTTTGATGGAGCTTGCTCTAAGGAAGCTACAGGGGTAGGTTTAGTCCTTGTGTCCCCCACACAAGAATGCATTCATTTATCTTTCAAGTTAACTTTCCAGGTCACAAATAACATAGCAGAGTACGAAGCCTTGATATTGGGCTTAAACTCTGCTAAGGAAATGGGCATCAAAGGTGTGAAGGTGTTTGGAGATGCAAACCTTATCACTCAGCAGGTGAACAAAACTTTCCAAGCAAAGCATCCAAGGCTAAAAGCATATAGAGATGAGGTATGGAAGCTCACAGGTTCTTTTAATAGTTTTAGCATTTCTTACATCCCTAGAATGAAGAACCAACTTGATGATTCCCTTGATGTGTCTGCTAGCACGTTTATTCCTCCTTTGCCTCCTAAATTGACTTATGAAGTTCAGGTGAAATATAGACCATCTCTGCCTGACAATGTCAAATACTGGAAATTTTTTGAAGATGATGATAAAATTAATAGGTTTTTACAAGTCATTGATGAATTTTCTGAAATGCACATTGACCAAGAAAATGAAACCATTGAAGAATGCAACCAGTCCAAGCTAAAGGACGAGATTGGTCAGGATAGTAATGTTCAGCTGCCTACTAACCATGTACCCAAAGGATTGGTGCCCATAGAGAAGTTGTTTGATCATAATGATGTACCTTATAAGCCTGCCAAAAAGGAAAATGAGTCTGTAGTTCATAGACATAATGTAGGGAGTCCAACCCATCCAAAGTACATAAATCTATCCACTCACTTGTCTTCTTCCCAAAGTTCCAAGTAGTGCACCCAGAGTACATTGATCTTAATACCTATGACACCAACATCATCCAGCATAAGATTCCATTGGAGAAGAAAACCATCCCTTTTAAGTAGAAATTAAGACCTATCAACCCTCTCTTATTGCCTTTGATTGAAAAGGAAATCAAGAAGCTGTTGGATGCCAAGATCATAGTTCCCCTAAGGTATTCAAAGTGGATAACTAACCTTGTGGTAGTAAGAACAAAGAAGGGAGAAATCAGGCTTTGTGTTGACTTCATGAATCTGAACAAATGCTCTAAAAAAGGAAACTACCCCTTGCCTAAGATGGAACACCTGCTGCAAAAAGTTTTAAGGGCTAGAGTTATGTCTTTCTTAGATGGATTTCCAAGTTACAATCAAATTGTTGTACATCCAAAAGATCAAGAAAAGACCACCTTCACTACTCCTTAGGGCACTTTCATTTACTCCAAGATGCCTTACAGACTGATGAATGTTGGGGCTACTTTTTAGAGGGCCATGGACATAGCCTTTGTGGGAGAGAAGGACAAGTTTGTCCTTATTTACCTTGATGACATAACGGTTTTTTCTAGCAGTCACAAGGACCATTTGCAACATTTGAAGAAGGTGTTTCTAAAATGTAGATGGTTTGGAATTTCTGTGAACCCAAAGAAGTTGCAGTTTTCTATAGAAGAAGGCAAAATTCTGGGACATATTGTTTCTGTTGAAGGTGTGAACATCAATCCAACAAGAGTTCAAGCAATTTAGACATTGTCCATTCCAAGGTCAAAAAGGGACATTCAATCTTTCCTGGGTAAGATTAACTTTGTCAGGAGGTTTATTCCAAACTTTGCAGAGCTAGTGAAGCACATCACTTCCATGCTGAGGAAAGGATTAGAAATAAAATGGATAGATGGTGCAAGAAGCTCTTTTGAAGCCATCAAACAAGCTATCATGGAATCTCCCACTCTAATCAGTCCAGATTATACCAGGTAGTTTTATATCTTCTCTTTTGCCTCTTATGATACACTTGTAGCAGTTCTATTGAAGAAAAATGATGAAGGTGTAGAGCACCCTGTGGCCTTTTTCAGCAAAACTCTGAGGGACGCTGAAATAAGGTATGACCTTATTGAAAAATAAGCTTATGCTCTCATAAAATATTTAAAGGCATTTAGAATTTATATTCTGCATTCCAAAGTGGTTGCATATGTACCTTTAGCCTCAGTAAAAGATGTCCTAACTGAGCCAAATATTGATGGAAAGAGAGCTAAATGGATTGAAAAATTCATAGAGTTCAACATAGAGGTGAAGCCCACCAATATTGTCAAAGGCCAGGGCTTGGCTAAGCTTATGGTTGAGGAAAATTGCAGTTTGTTAGACATCAATTACATGGGCTCAAATTCAGGTGGTGAGCGGACAGAGGAAGTAGCAGAAGAGCAAGAGCAGAATCAACTTTAGGTTGAAAATGTAGCCACCTGTGAATGGTATTCTAGTGTAGTTCATTTTTTGCAGAAGCTCGAAGTCCCTCCAGGGCTTAGCTCAATTCAAGCCTAGGCAATTAGGCTTAGAGCAACCAAATTCTGCATTAATAAAAACCTGCTTTATTGGAAAGACCCATCAGGGATCCTCTTGACATGTCTAGACAAAGGACAATCTGTGGAAGTCATGCACCAATTCTAATCTAGCATCTGTGGAGGGAATCGTTATTGGAAAACCACAGCCCACAAGATCCTGAGAGATGGGTATTATTGGCCTACTATGTTTTTTGATGTGTTTTCTTTTGTGAAGTCTTGTGAAAAATGTCAGAGGTTTGCATGAAGACAATAGTTAAAATCTTTGCCCTTGAAGCTAGTACATGCCAATGGTCCCTTCCAGTAATGGAGATTAGACTTCATAGGTGAGATCAATCCACATTCCAGTGGCCATCACAAATGGATCTTGGTAGCCACTTATTATTTCACCAAATGGATTGAGGATATACCCACTAAAAATGCTAATCATTAGGTTATCATAAAGTTATTGAATGAGAATATGTTCACTAGATTTGGTTGCCCAACCAAACTAGTCACTGATAGTGCAGTAGCTTTCACGGTAGAAGAATTGGTGGACATGTGTGAATCCATGGGCATTCAATTGGTGCATTCTACCTCATTTTATCCTCAAGGCAATGGCCTGGTAGAATCATCTAACAAGAGTCTTGTAAGGATAATAAAAAAAATGTTGGAGGACAAAAAAAAAGAACTAAGATTCCAAGTTGACGTTTGCACTATGGGCTGACAGAGTTACCAACAAGAAGTCCATAGGAAATTCTCCATTTAAGCTGGTTTATGGCGCTGATGTTGTTTTTCCTATGCAGTTGATTCTCCCTATGGCCAAATTCTTGCAAGAAGAACAGGATGAAGAGATCGACATGGCGAGGAGAATGATTAACTTGGTTGAATTACAGTAGATCAGAGAACAACTGGTTGAGAAGTCAAGAATTCATTAGAAGAAGATGAAATAAACCTTTGATAGAAAGGCAAAAATGGACAATTTTTAGGTTGGTGACTGGGTTCTCAAATGGGATGCATTGAAGGAAAAGAAGGGCAAACATGGTAAATTCGATGCCTTATGTATGGGACCATTTTTCATCACTCAAGTTCAGATGAACAATACGTTCATTCTGCACAATTTGGAGGGGGAAGGTGTTTTTGATGGCCTAGTCAATGGGCGGTTTTTGAAACTTTACTTCATATGAGCCTTTAAGGCCTTAATATTGTAATAGGTTTTTTCGGTTTTTGTTTTTTATGCAAATAAATTCCATGCCCAATGGAACACTAGGAGATAAGTTTGTTTTGGTTGTTACTGGAAAGGCAGTAGTCTATAGCTCTTGAAACATCACAGGGAGGCTTTCATCCCCAGAAGGAGCCAGCGTTAGCCCTAAGGTGCACTGCTGCTATTTTAACAAAAATTTCCCCTGTTTTATCTCCGATGCGCCATGTCTCCTCTTACTCCGTTTGGCCATAAGCTGAACTTCAAAAATTATACACCAGAACTCGTAAATACCGGCGGGTCTGCTCTCTGTTCATCTCTTTTCCGCTGCGCTCTCCATTCTCTGATCTCCGCCGTCCATTTGATTCGTCAATCCAACGAATATTGCGCATCGCTTAATCACCCATCGGCATATCGCAATTCCATTGCACTGTCCGCCAACCCTTCACCTCTGCGATTAACGATCAGATCTTGACCATTGATATGAACTTGATCTGTCAGTTGTCGCTTAGCCAATCAAATCAACTTGCACGATGATCCTCAACCATTGATCTTCCTCCATCATATCTGACGGTTCACAACAATTTTGGGTGAGCAACAAGTGAGAGGAATACCCACCTGATAAGGCGGTTTCCTCTCTCCTCCTCGCTGTTACGTGTCACTTAATGAGTGGAATCGGGTGCTAATCTAAATTACCACTTACCTCTTGTGATCTTGCTCGAAATACCACCGTTCACTTCCAAATCTGCCGATTCGATATCAATTCCTCTATCTCTGTGATATGATCCTGTCCATTGATCATGTTGATACAACGGCCCCGTATCTCACTTCCCACCAGTTACCTGGGGAAGAAATTTGTTGGCTCTGTCAATATTTTTTGACAATCAATCAGGTGAACTGAAATAATGGACTATATGAACGAAAGGGGTAAAAGCAAAAGCACGGTGCAACCAAACCAATAGAAATGGTCATGGAACGTTGATGGCATGAGTGAGCCACCAGACAATGTAGCAAAATTACTAGAATTTGGTTACTGTGTTGTTAGAAAAAGAAACCTTTGAGCTCATGTTTGTCTATTTATGGCATCAAGTAGTTAAAAAGCCAAAGGGGATAGATTAAGACATCTCAAGCCTCAGAGGGTTCGAGAACATTGTAAAAAGCCTATAAATGGTTGAAATATTGAAGTATCAATGGTTCAACTTTTGGAGACTGTGGATATTCTATTCCTTCTAGCGTCTCATCTTCATTCCAGTAATACAAGCTTCTTTTGTTGTTACATGTTCAATTCCCATTTTTTCCTCTGTTCTAAGCTTGCACTTGAAATATGTTATTCACGTTTTCTTCTCTATCTAATGCCAGATAATTGTCATCTTATCTCTGCATTGATAAATTAGATTTTCAAGCTTCATTTACTTTCTGTAGCTAGCCATTCATATGTGTTTATGTATGTATCTTCTGGTATAGTCAGGATTCTCCATCTATTCATTGAATCTATAAACTATTGAGCATTAGTGGTCGAAATCCTTGTCAAGATGAGGGTGTTCATGCATGTCTTGAGTGAAAACAGAGATGAATAGTCATCTGACTTGATCCAAACCCCAATCCATTCCAATAGTTTAGAGAATGATATTGAAGATTTATATGTTTCTAGGCATCTCCGAGCTACAACCTAGGAGAGTTTCATAGGGTGCTAACAGGTGCAACATGCACTCATGGATGAAACTACGCTAGTACAAGTTAAGGATCCATCCCAACAACTGACATAGAGAAAACATGGTGAGTAGTGATGTTGATCGCATGCAAAGGATCCAACAACATGCATGTCGTTGAGTGCACACATGCAATCCAAACCATTCAACACACTCACCAAGGCGAAGACAAGAAGCAAGTCCAATTGGGGATGAACATGCACTTCGGCAAGTTGATGCGCATGACCACCAACACACACTTGAAGATCAACACAGATACTATGCATCAATGTGTTGCTGGTTCAACCGTACCCAAGAAGACCATGTGCATGTTAGTAGACAAGTTGGATGAAGGGGTTGAACTAATGCACTGGTTGAAACAGAGGGAAGAGTTTGCTTTAGCAAGATGTCACCATGAGGTGCATGCACACCATCACGAATGACCAAGCTTGGCATCAGCTCACCACCTTCACCATCACAATCATGTCAAAGAGTTGGTCTCATCATAGCAAACCGAGTGTTAGTGATGTCTTGCAAGGGTTGCTCAAGCCATGTTGTCTCACATGAGTACATGTGCATTGTAATGTTAAGTCATGTCAAGTGTAAGTCAAGTGTCAATGGTTGGATGTAACAACCATAGAGTAGGTGAAGAGTCATGAGGGTAGTTGAACTGTCACAAAGGGGAATATCAAGGGTCACCCCACCCTTTGCTATGAATAGTCCCTCATAACTCATTGTATAGGCTTTTGGTTAGACAAGCTTCTACTAAGACTATCTTGAAGAAGGTTTGGATAGTATTGTAATGCGCCTTGGCTTCTCCATTGCACGAAGCTAGTACATCTCTTTGGTGGAGTAGGCAGATGTGGCTGTAACGTTCCACTGATGAGGCTAGCAGGTTTACATGGTGTATTGCATGATTTCGACTTACACTTCTTTATATAATAAAAGCCAACACATTTTCATGCATATGTTGTTATTGTAGTTGGACTGCTCCGGTTGCCTTAATGATTTATGTTGTTTAACTTACGTACTTGTGTATGAACTGATTCACATGCAATTATATGAATCGTGTTGTTAATGTTGTCACCGTCTGTGTCAACTACTCTGCCATACATCAGATAGGCCTTTCTCTGAACATTGTTATATCAATTGTCACACTCGTCTTAGACTAATCCATGAGTGTTGTTAATGTTATCTTACCTTGTATGTTGTGACTGCCACATCCATGTTTGCTTTGCCAGAAGTTGTGCATGTCCTTTGTGTTGTGTGTTCCTAGCCGAGTTGGGACTGACCCCTTTCAATCTAGAACTCACTTTCACCTTCCTCTCCCTTTGAAGTGTTGGAACCTCTCATATTCATTCCTTGACTCGCTGCATTAGTCACACCCTTGCTACTGATAGAGTTATCTTACTTTCCTTTGTGAGACATCGTGGTCAAGGCATTACCTTACGACCCATTGTTGGGAGTCCTACACCAAATGCTCTGAGGTCTAATTGGGACTTCTTACTGGGGAGATCCCCTTGACATGTCGGTGGGTCCAACACCATCAACATTTCTAGCGCTAGAAGGAGGGCCTGATGACAAGCAATGTCCTCTCATCCAGTTTTGAACCTTTGCATATCTTTCATGGAGTCTTTCATTCTTCTTCCCCCAAGGTGCTTTTTGAATCGTGAAGATGTCTCCATCTCAGGGAATCTTTTCAATCTCTTGTCCACTCACACGTAGGATGGTCAAGGTGAAGTGGCTTGCCTTGAGCAGTTACATAGCTTCCTTTCCATGATTTATGAGGAAGATGAGTTTACTCACGAACAGGTCGGTCTGGTGCTTGTATTCACACTTTGCGAATCCCCATTTCATTGGGTGCTCAGCCTACCGGCTGACACCGTGCACTCATGTGAGCACTTCTGTGATCTTATTGAAGACATGTTCCATCATTTTTATCTAGATCATCTTTACCAGAAAATATTACAACAACGAAGGGCTCCGCATGAATCCGTTATTGAGTTTTGGTAGTGCTTCTGTGACTTGTAGTTTCAAGCTCCGAGGAGCCAGATGAAGTTTGCTTATCTCTGGGACCAGTTCGAGTACTGTCTTAAGAAATCTACCCATCCCAAGAGGGAGCTTGATGTCAAGCATCGCTCAGACTTGTTCGTTGATGAAACTACACAATCCCATGTGGGAGCAGGCATTGTCTCAATGGACTGTCCACCTCCCTTTCATTCAATAGTTCCACCATCACCTAGTGATGATGAGGGTCATGTTCACACATCTGTTCACCCTTCACACCCTCCCAACATCACTCCACTCAATTTTCGTGTAGATTTGGTTGTGAGTTCTTCGAGTTCTCACATGCATTTTTTTTTTCGACCTCTGTCTTCTCACTCAGGTGTTCCTCTATATGATCATGTCTTGTGTTCGTCCATTCTAGACGTGTAACTTGTTGTGAATGAGGAACAACCCATTGACGGATTTGGTGTTGCACAACTAACATGCACTATCATTCATGGAGAGTATGAGTGGGAGCTTGAACATCAACACACGACGAAGGATGACTACCTTTCGTCTGAGCCCCCTTCGTTCTTTCCTAGCCTCTTTTGTGAACTTTCCATCCATGATTTTGCATGTGTGTCTTCGTCCATGGATGCACCCATTTTTGATCAATCGCAAGACTCACCGGATGCTAGTCCATCATTTGACAATGGAGAGGATAAGTTATTCATTGAAGATCCACTTGATCCTTCATCTATCTTTTCCGAAAACACAGAGGATGAGTTCGTCTACTTTTCATCTACCTCTTTGTTTGATTCATCTAATCATGAGGATGCCGAAGAATTCATTGATTTTTCTGATCGTGGCGGTCGTGATCCATTTACTTCCATTTTTTATCACGATCATGAATCTATTGTAGTTGATATTTTGAAGCCACTGGTTTATGATGATCTACCTGATGATGAAATTGAGACACCTAAGACTGTCGAGGCACTTCAGCCCAAGCTGATGGTTATGTTAGACCCTCGCTCTCTTGGGGTTAGTATCACTTCCGATCATGAAACTGTCCAATCACCCAAGGCTCCCCATCAGTTGTTTGTATGCATTGAAGATCCACCTCACACACAGATCACACTTCCGCCACTCGAATTGCATGATCCCATTGCTCATGCATTGGAGGAGTCTTACATTGCAAGCACTCGTTCGCGATGCAAGTTATCTTTGTTTATTTCGTTTGCTTGCATGTCTCAATCAAGAGTGTACTTTTGCTTCAAAGTTGCACATAGTGTCACACAGCACCATGATAAGTCCATAGACTATCCATCATGCACATGCACTCACTTATGTCCTATGGGCACTTTGAAACACGAAGTGTGGCTATCTTCACCGTTATATGTTTCTTGTATGTTGGTCTGCACAAATGGGATACTCGCGGACCAGTCCTCCACCCAAACGGGTTTACCAATGCACCGGTGGCTACATTGGAAGTATCACTTCATGTGATCAGGCCCATGCACCGTTAGTGTAGGAGTAGGAGTAGTGTTTGCTTTCAGTTGTTTTCTTGCATGATTGTTTTATTTCATTTTTTGATTGCTTGTTTGTCTGCTTGCTTGTTTGTTTACTTGCTTCGCTTTTGTTTTTGCTTCTGCTCTTGCTTTGCTTTGTTGATTGTTAGTTCGTTCACTTGTTTAGTTCATAGGTTAGTTTTGCATGAAACCATGTGTGACTTATGAAACAAGCTGGGTAAAGTACAAGAGGGTTTGTACATCTATCACTACTTGGTTATCCGTCATCTTGCCTCTGTATGATGAACTTGTTATTCTTAGTCCATGATACGTCCAAGGAAAATACGTACTCTTCAAAGTGAACCTTGGTGTAAGCACAATGCTTGCGCGCTAACTAGTGTCACCTTCTCTAGTTGATTATTTTTGGGTTAACCCTTGTCAGCTCAGTCAAGTAGAGTAAGGTGAGGGGGGAAACCTTAATAGGCACATCAACGATATAATTAACTACTTCTCTACTGGGAAAACCTCCTCTGCTCTCAATAAGTCGGGATCCCTCTTCCGCCTGTGAAATGAATAAGTTCTATGCACAGTGAAAATGAATATATATATATATGTCAAAAAATTGAAATGAAATATGAATAAGGCGAAAGAAGAGAAAGGCTTCCTGCACAGGGACATGATGCAAGTAACTCTGCTGGGGTATTGACTAGGCTCACCGGCAGAGGAGGCATGCTTGTGTTCCTATGTGACTACTCTAGGGTACTGTCCAGACCTACTAGCAGTGGAGCAACACCAGAGATGAAACTTAGACTCTGACGACTATAATGCTTGTGCACTTATATATCCCTCAACCCCAATTGAAACAACTATGTTGCCTTGGCTTGGAGGCATATGCTACATCTTACAATCAAGCTATTGTGAAGCCAAGACGAGATGAGAGCTGAACAATACTTCTAGAGGTGTTAGACTTGCTTTTCATGAACAAGGTCCATTCAGAGAGCTGGAGTTCTACCAGTGTGTTGCCAAGTGTTCTAGCGGTTACAACCACCCTCCAAAATTTTTCCTTAGCCTGTTTTCAAGCCTCCCTACCAACCTTCACAAAATCTTGCCTTGCTTTGTCAAGTCGTCAAGCTTCAGTGTCTTTCTTGCTCAAAGGTAGCATGTCGATCACAATTTGACCTTTTCCCTTCACAGGTTGCTCACCTGGACTTGGTCCAGCTATACGCTAAGTAGCTTCCCCTTGAAAATTGTGCATTTATGGAGGGAAAACAACCTTCCCTCCAGAAATTGTGCAATCCTCTATGACAATCAGCTAGGCTCCAGGATTGCGCAATCCTGCTAGCCAACCTTCCCAACAGGATTTGCGCAATTTTTCCCAGCAGCAGGTTGTTCAGCCCAGGATTGTGCAAATCTGGGTAGTAGACTACTTATCAGCCCAGAAATTTCTCAAACCTCTTAGGCATCCAACCCATCTCCCAGCCATAAATGCACATTTTTCTCTAGTAGTCAAGCAATCTCTTGCATGTGCAACTGAGTTGACCGGTTCCCTCCAGGACTAAGAAAAACATAATTACATGCATAGGTTGTTTCTCCCAAGGAAGCATGCAAAGGCATCCCTTGTTTCATGGATCTATTTTTAGCAGTTGGAGGTTACATGCAATGAACAATGGAGAAACCTCCCTCTAGGTGTCGCTTCCCTTAGATTTGTGGCATGCTCGTCACAACCTCGATGTTATCAAAACTCATCAACCAAACACTCAAATCTCATTCCTCACATCAACCTTGTAGCTCTAACATCCCACATCACATCTAGGAGCAGTCAACACATTTAGCTCAGCTATTTTGGGGTAAGCTTGCTTCCCATTCCTTGTGTTGCATTTTTGTCACTTTTTGTGTATTCACTTGTGTGAGTGATTTTTTCTTGATTTCTTTGAATGCTTGCTATAATTTACATGTATTCTAGCTTGTCCTAACTCTATTTCAGTTTTTGTTGTTATATGTTGGAAATAATACTGAGAGGGGGGGTGAATCAGTATTATCAAGTCAATTATTTTTCATTTCATACACAGATTTGTATACGCTACTTGAGTTAGTGAAAATAGCGTATATACGCAACTTCAGTTAATGAAACTAGTGTATAAGTTGCAGACTTATAATTTAATTTATTCTTCAAATGTTGTTCATAAATCTGTGTGTCAGAACCATATAAACAGTAACCAAAAACAGAAAATAGAGTAGACAGTCACACACAAGAACCCAAGATATAAGGTGGAAACCCAATGTGGGTGAAAACCACCTGCTGCAATTTGTCTCTATCTTCTTTCAATTTAGAAACTTCTTTTTACAATGTTCTTTTACTGGTGGAGTCTTATACTAGTACGAAGGCTGCAACTTGTAGAAGGCTACAACGTTCTCTCGTTCCCCAGCTTCTCTTGGAAGGGAGTTACAACCCCCTTAGCTCTTGTACTAGCCGAGGTACTAGTACATAGGTGCTGACCTACAGAAGGCTACAACCTTCTCTTTTCTTCCAGGGACCACGTTTCATAAATTTTCAGACTAGATCCATGAATAACATCAATCAAACATCAAGTATATATGCATCAATCAATCTTCTTTGTACAACACAATATTGAATCAACAATCACTTCTCTGAATGTTGTAACCAGAATAATAACGTTAACCAAACACCAATCCTGAACCCAGAATACTGCAGCAATAAACCGAAGTAGCTAAAAAATATTTTATGAGATGTACTCTACTTCAAGACGAGGAACCTGTGTGCATATGCTTTTTTATAAAGGAAAACATACGTATACTCTTCTTTGAATTACTGAACCAGCGTGTATGCACGCCTGTGCTGCGCCGAACCTACGTACATATCTATGAAAGATAGTTTTCCCTTTTCAAGTATTCAAGCATTAGTTATAGCTGGATTATTAGATTCATAGATCAATTCATGCGTCAAATATAATAGATTAGAATCACACAAAGATACTACTATTCAAGCCTTGAGATTTGACCCATCAATAGAACTTATCCATCTTGTAACGCTCAGGTTCCTCCTTGATTTAGATCCATCTATGTACCATAAACAAATCTCCAGTATTCCAGATCTTGCTCCTCATAAGATATTCAACACTTAAGTCAATTTTCTTGCCAAATGATCTCTTCCTTTTTATAGTCTTGGCCTTACTCAAACCATGGCCCAAAACCATAGTTAACCAATACTAGGGACCCAATACCTGGGTTCAATATTTCAGATGCAATACCAAGGTCTAAAACCATAGGTCCAATTACCATGGACCCAAAAATAATATTTCCCACATGTACGCGCTTTTCCGTGCATGAAAGTGTGTGTATACACATACACAACTTTTTATCATCAATACTGCATATATACACGACTTGGTTAAAAGGAACCTGCATATATGAAGTTTTCTTCCATTCTAAGAGCTTGAACTGTGATCTGCCACCTGATAGCATTTCCATCAAGGACAACACCTGTGCCATAGTGCCAAACCTGTGCCATAATGCCAACAATCTCCCCCTTTGGACTTGATGGCAACCCTACATCATTCAAAGTCATTCTCCCCCTTTGACATCAAGGGCAAAGGGTTATGCTCCCCCCGAGTTCATGCTGAAACCTTTGCTCTGATAAAAAAATGGTCTATAAGAAAGAACATGACTCTATACATCATAGGCGACCTTCCTATCACCAAAGACTCATACAAACATCCATCTCCCAAACAAAGGGGGATATACAAGTATTGACTCATCCACCCAACCAAGTGGGGATACATCTACAGTTTACACAAGATAAAACAAGAACATTACATCATCCATCCCAAGCATAGTGGGGAAACCAAGATAGGTCGTTACATGACCTTGATAAGAAAATAAGTACATGACATAGAGATGAAATATCTATACCAAGACTATGATAGTTATCAACAACTATCATCAGCATCATTTAGACCGGCAACCATGTTCTCCCTCTGCATCTTTTTCCACTTGAAACCAAAAGCAACTGTGAAATTGAACCAAGATATTCTAAGATAATGCCAACAATGCGTTATATGCTCCCCCTGAACTTGTGCCAGATGGTCTCTGACAGACCCATATCAGACTCTTTTCTCTCAGAGCCTGGCCCACTGTTTGTCTTCAACTAACATATACACAACTGTATCCATATAAACCGGCTATGTACGCGTATCAACCTCATGAAACTCGCATACAACCACTTTTCTCTGAAACAGATAAGATTCAATAGCAAGACGAAGCATCAACTACCCCCAGCTTCTGTTTGAGGTATTCAAATGTCTCCCTGGGTAGTGGTTTGGTGAGTATATCAGCAACTTGTTCCTTAGAGGGAACATACTCCAATTTGACCTTTTGTTCAAGCACTTTTTCCTGGAGAAAATGATACTTGATAGGTATGTGCTTAGTCTTTGAATGCACGATAGGATTCTTTGAAATACCGATTGCACTTGTATTATCACAAAAGATGGAGATAGGTGGAGTACAAGTGATTAGAAAATCTTGCAAAGTTTGCATCATCCAAAGGCGTTGTATGCAGCAAGATGCAACATCCACATATTCCGCTTCAGCTATAGATAAAGCAATTGAAATTTGTTTCTTACTGAACCAAGATACTAATCTGGAACCCATAAATAATGCACCACCACTAGTGCTTTTCCTATCATCCATGCTTCCTGCCTAGTCTGCATCTGTATATGCATGAAGTGTGAGATCTGCATCTCTAGGATACCATAAGCCATAGTTTTTTGTTCCTTGAAGATATTTGAAAATCCTCTTAACTTCCTGAAGGTGTGCTTCCTTTGGATTTGCCTAAAATCTTCCAACTATTCCCACTGCATGCATGATGTCTGGCCGAGTATCTGTCAGATAGAGCAGACTACCAATCATGGGTCTATAGGTTGTTTGATCTACTGCTGCTGATTCATCATTTGCGCTGAGGCTACATCCTGTTACCATAGGGGTACATACCGGTTTTGAATCTTCCATGCCATATTTCTTCAAGGTCTGCTTGAGGTACTTGGTTTGTGATAAAAAGATACCGTCTTTATTTTGTTGGATTTGAAAACCAAGAAAGTATGTCAGCTCACCAAGCAAGGACATTTCGAATTCTTTCTGCATCACCAAAGCAAAGTTTTGACTCATAGCTTCTTCATTGCTACCAAAGATGATATCATCAGCATACACAACAAGTATTAGCAATTTATCATTATCAATTTTTATATATAGATTTCTATCTGCTGTTCCTTTTGAGAAACCTTGTTGATGGAGGTATTTTTCCATACGATATTACCAAGCCCTTGGAGCCTGTTTAAGACCATAGAATGCCTTCTTAAGTCTGCATACAAGTTTTGGATCATTTCCAAGGATGAATCCATCTGGTTTCTCAATATACACTTCTTCTTCTAAGTCCCCATTTAAAAATGCAAATTTCACATCCATTTGAAATACTTTGAACTTTTGAAAGCTAGAAAGAGCAAGGAACATTCTTATAGCATCTAGTCTAGCAACAGGTGAAAAATTTTCTTCAAAGTCTATACCTTCTTGTTGTGCATACCCTTTACAAACAAGTCTGGCATTGTTTCTAATGACTTCTCCATTTTCATTCAGCTTATTTTTTAATATCCATTTTGTCCTTAGGACATTCTTACCTTTTGGTCTACGAACCAACTCACAAGTGTTATTTTTTTCAATCTACTCAAGTTCTTCATCCATGGCCTTGACCCAGCATTCATCTTTGCATGCTTCTCTTACATTTTGTGGTTCAGTGGAGGAGAGTAATGCTATATAGCTTGAAGCTTTATAAATACTTCTTCTTGTTTATACACCTGCCTCTTTTTGTCCCAAAATTTAAGTCTCTGGATGGTTCTTCTGGACATACCTGGATGGAGTCTTTTCTTCTATCCTTATCTGTTCTTCTGGTGCCTCATGGGTTTCTTCTTCATCATGAATCTAATTTGATGTTGAAAGATAGTCCTCATCATCTTTGAAATCTTCAGATTTTACTTGCCTAGGAGTGTTTCCTTCTTCATCAAACACTACATCAATACTTTCAACAATTTTTCCAAGTCTTTTATTGTAACACTTGTATGCTTTGTTGTGGGGAGAGTAACCAAGGAGAATGCCTTCATATGCTCTAGGTTCAAACTTGCCAAGGTTTTCATCAGTCTTTTTGATGTAGCATTTGCTTCCAAAAATTTTGAAGTATTT